>CAUYUJ010002229.1:52500-91958 GCA_963575745.1 Prorocentrum cordatum | reverse complement strand
AGTGCCACATTGTGATCGTCCCTTCTCCTGGTCTTATTGTGAGTGCGGGGGCGGGACTGCTCAAACCTTCCCGGATTCCATGCCAGAGAGGGCGGTTGTGGCTACGGTTCTTTCCCTCTCGGCCCCATGCGGGGGGCAGGCATGGGGTGCCCATGGTCCAGGCGACCCGGCTTATTCTGTCTAAGTGTTCGTGTGTTTCCGATGTGGTGCCCGTAGTGGACCCTAAGTAGCCGGTTGAGGCAGTTCGGTGAATCAGGTGCGATCTTCGACGTGCACACTGGAAACCCAACAACGAAGCACCCAATATATGGTTTTGTGAATTTATGTGTGATTGCGTGTCTCAATAGATTCGTCTGCCCTCTGCGCATCGACGACACGCAAATAAGTGAGTTGGGGCACAACGGTGTCGCGGCCTGCGCTAGTCCCGCGTCCACCCTCCTTGGTTCCAGCGTTACGGACAGCCCGGCTTGGGCGTTCGTTTTGCCGCGCTTCCGGGCCGATGGCCCCAGCGCCGATGGCCTTCTTTAAGGACCATCTGGGGGGAGCAAACTCACTGCGCCCGGCGCCGGATTCCTCTTGTTGCCTGCTCCCCCCAAACCCCTTCGCGGGGGCGGGGGCTTGTTGCTGGAACGCAGAGGGGGGTGGGGCAGCAGGCTGGCCTGGTCGCGGGTGGGTGGGTGGCGGAAGTGGAGTAGCATATGCCAAAACAAACGGATGTTTGGTTGTCTTTCTGGGGTGGGTGTCAGTGTTTCTGTCGTTGTTTGGGGTATCGATCGGGTGTGTGACTCTCCGCTTCTTCCACTCCGACCGGGGGCCATCATTCTCTAAATTTCGTGTGGGGTCCAATGCGCCGTCTCAGGAGGTTTTTCCCTGCCTGCCTGGGGGCCGTTCGCGGCCGTCAACCTGGAGGACGAGGACGAGGACGAGGGACGAGGGCGAGCAGGATGTGGGTGGCGACATGTGAGCGCGACGTCATCAGCTTCATAATTGGAATCAGCCTGCTAGACAGGCGAGGCGAGAGCCCAACATCGTCTGCTCTCAAAACTCTGGGACCAGCGCGTGCGCGAGGGGCCAGTAGCATGAGCGGTCCAAACGTACATTGCCCACCTGTAACTTGCAGGGGGCCAGTATCAGCAGCATCTGGGTTCAAAGTGAGCCTACGGAGGCCTGCCCTGTGGAGGAGGGCGCGGAGGAGGAAGAGGACGATGGTGGTGGTGATGGTGGTCGCAGCGACGACGACGACCACGGCGGCGGCGGCGACGGCGATGACGACCACGTCGGCGGCGGCGGCGACAACGACGACGAAGGCGGGGACAATGGCGACCACGACTGCGGCGGCGGCGGCGAAGAGGACAGCGGCGGTGGCGACAACGACGATCACGACGGTGGCAGTGACGACCATGACACTGGTGACGGCGACACTGGCGGCCGCGATGGCGTCGACCACGGCCGCGGCGACTACGTGGCGGCGCGGCCGACGGCGTCGACGACGGCGGCCGCGACAGTCTGAGACCAGCGGCTCCCGGGCCACCCGAGGCGAGGCCCAGCTGCTGGGCGTGCTGCCCGTGCGCGGAGAGACGGTCCGCGCCCACGTGCCTTGGGCCCTTCGGGTGTGCCCGCGCCCCCCCCCCCGCGCGCCCGTCTGAGGACCACGGTCGACGAGCGCGCCAGGGGAGGCCTCGGCTTCGGCGCATCGTCGCCGTCGGCGGAGAGCCGGCGGAAGTCCGGTGGCAGGCGGCGGCAGTGAAGCGGGGACAGTTCCGCCGGCTGGGGCCACGAGTTTTTTTTCGTCTTTCTCGGCGCCTGCAGGGAGGGGATCCAGGAGTCGGAGGCGATGGGGTGAGATCGCAGTGAGACGGGCAGCCCCCCAACAGGAAATCTGTTTCGGTTTCGTGTTCGTGCCGTGCGTGCGGGCGAGGCGACGCTGCGTGGGCGGGCGGGGGGAATGAACCCTCCTTTGGCCAGGGCGCCGCTGGGTCAAAAGACCGCCCTCCTCCCGGTTGGCCGGCGGTGGCCGGGGGGGTCCTGCCGTGGTGTCCCGATTCTGTCCCGTGGTGGCCCTTCGGTGTTCCGTCGGTGTCTTGTCAGTGTCCCGTCGGTGTCCTGTGAGTCGGTGTCCCGTCAATGCGAGATCGATAGTGAGATCGATAGTGGGCCAGAGATTGAGATCGATAGTGAGATCGATGGTGGCATCGATAGCGAGATCGATAGTGATACCGATAGTGAGATCGATAGTGAGATCGAAAATGAGATCGACTGCAATATCGATGGTGATATCGATGTGGAGATCGATCGTTGATAGTGAGATCGATAGTGGGATCGGTAGTAAGATCGATCGTGAGATCGATTTAGTGAGACGTTGGCCCCTCCCCCCGAACCTCCTTATCACCCGAAGGAGGGTCGTCCAGGTTTGCCAGCACCTCATGCGGCTGACCCGGGGGTAACATGTACGCCGCTTGTGTGTGTGTGTGTGTGTGTGTGTTCCAGCGTGCGGCCCTCGTCTGGCTGGGCACGGATGCCCAGCTGGTTGTGCCTCGAGCCATCGGGGAAGCCAGGGGGGGCAGCACGAACACCAAACATGTCTTTGCGAAGCGAAGACATTGGAACAGCGGTCAAGAAATAGCTGATACAAATGTGTGTGCGTGTGCGCGTGTGTGTGGTGGCGGGAGTGTCTCGATTGTCGTTCCTGCCCTTTCTCCTTCTCTCCCTTTTCCTCATCCCCCTCATCCCTAAAATGTTTGTTTGTTGTGTTGCCCTCTCTCTCTCTCTCGCCGCTTCCTGATGTTCCTCTACCACCAGGATTCCTCCTCCCAACTCCTTCTGGTCTTCCTACTCTCGTCTTCTAGACAGACGTCCCATATGGCTGCTGCCCATTCTGTACCGCATGAGGGCGGTGGGGCGCGCGCGCCTGTTCGCGCAGTGGCGGCTGAGCTGGGGCGGCGCCGACGCTTGGCGCGGCGCGGAAGAGCTCGCTCGGGAACTCGCGCTGGAGCTCGAGGCGGCGGAGGCCCTGGGGGAGACCGTCGCCGGCGCGGCCCTGGATTGGCGCCAGGCCTACGACCATGTTGGGCTCAACTCGCTCCCTGCCGTCCTCCAGCGGGCCAGGATGCCGCGCTGGGTGGTGGCGCCAGCCATGGCGGCCTACTACTCGGCGCAGCGGCGCGTGGGGGCTGGCCGGGCGATCGGCGAGCCATGGGCGCCGTCAGCGGCATGCTGCCAGGATGCCCCCCTATGGCCGTCTTCTTCCTCGGCGTGATGGCTTGGCCTTGGCAGCGGCGATGCGGCAGGCTCGACGGCCGCCTCCAGCAGAGGGCTTATACGTCCACGACTTCACTCCCTGGGCGCGCGGCACTGGGCGCGAGGCGGCCGAGGTCGGGGAGGCCGTGCGCGAGGCGTTGCGGTTAACGGCGGAGTTCGAGACCGCCATGGACTGGCGTCTCAACAGGGACGAGAGCCGCCAGTTCGCGAACACAGCCTGTATCCGCCGCTGGCTTCGCTCGCAAACCCCAAGTGTTGCTGCCAGCTGTGGAATCCGTGACCTTGGCGTCGCGTCCACCGCAGGGAGAGGCCGCCGCTGCGCGGTGACTGGCGCGCGGACTCGGGTGGCGGCGGGGCGGTTCTCCCGCATCGCCAAGCTGCCGGCTGGCTTCCGGCAACGCTGCTTGCTCGGCGCGGCGGCCGGCACTGCTGCTGCTATGCACGGCGCCTCGTGTCGCCGACCTCCCGCGGCGCGGGAGCCTGGCCAACTCGCGCGCGGCGCGCGAGTTGGCCAGCCTGCGGTCGGCCGCGCGGCAGGCCGTCTGCCGGGGCAGGCTTCGGGCTGCTACCGAAATCGGTTTTGGCGTGCTGAGCCCGAGCTGGCGCCTCGACCCCGCCGCGGTCGCTACCCTTGCCCCGCTGTGGCAGGCGGCGAAGGCGCTGCGCCGCCGGCGCTTGCCGCTCGAGCTCTGGCGGGACCTTGCAGGTGCAGTGGGCGCAGGCCACGGCCGCCGCCAGCAGGGGCCCTTTGCGGCCGCGCGGCGCAGCATGGCCGAACTCGGCTTCGGCGGCGGCATCGCGCGTTGTGAGGGCGTGCTACGGGCCCCCGGCGGCTGGCGGCCGCGCGACCGCCCGCTGCAAGACACCCGCGCGGCCCTGCTGGGCGTATAAACGCGGCGCGAGGCGCGCGCGGTGGCTTGGCGGCGCGCCGACCTCGGGCACGTCGCGAACGGGTTCGACCGATAGGCCAACCCGCGCCTGCTGGAGAGCGATGAGCTCGCGCCGGACGCGGCTGGCGCCCTGCGCGCGGTCCTCACGGGCAACGTCGTCACCGAGACGGTGGCCGTGAAGTGGGGCCGGCCCTCGCGCTGCCCGCGCTGCGGCGCCTCGGACGAGACGCGCGAGCACCGCTTCTGGAAGTGCCCCAAGTGGAGCCAGGTCCGCCGCGCCGAGTTGCGGGCGGGCGGCTTAAGCGAGGCCGCCCTGCTGGCTCGCCTGCCCCTGGGGTCGCGCTCACTGGCGCGCTGCCAAAGGACGCTCGCCTAGCCGCGCTCGCCGCGCAGGCCCAGCAGCAGCAGCCGCCGCCCCCGCTGCCGCCCCAGGTCGCGGGCCCTGGGCAGGTCCGCGTGCGGGCGTGGAGCGACGGCGCTTGCGAGCACCCCACTGATCCGTTGCTGGCCCGGGCCCGGTGGGGGCCGCCGGCGAGGCGCGGCGCTGCCTCGCGCGTCGGCGGGGCCCAGGCCGCGCAACGTGCGGAGCTCACCGGCGGCCGTGCGCGCCGTCAGCGAGGCTGGGGCCCCCTTGGAGCTGATCTCCGATTCAAAATACGTGTGCCACGGGATCGCCGCGCTGCTCGCCGGCGCGCGCCCCCTCGAGTGGACGCATGCGGGCCTGTGGGTGATCCTGACGCCGCATTGCCAGAGCGGCTACGTCACCGCGCGTTGGGTAAAAAGGGCACATTGACGAGGCTGCCGCGGCGGCCTCGGTCGTGGCCCCGGAGGGCCGCGCTGGCAGAGCGGAGGCCGACGTGCTGGCGGGGGCCGCGGCGCGCGCCCAGCTCCCCGCGTCGGCTCTGCGCGCAGAGGCAGGTGCAGCTGCACGCGCTCTTGCTCCAGCGGGTGCTGGCGGCCGTGGAGCTGGCCGCGATGCGGGCGAACCACGAGAGCAAGGGGCTGGGCGGCCCTCGAGCGCGCCGACGCTGGGCGGGAGCGCCGACACGGCGGGTCTCAGCGGGCGCACCAGTTCGCACGGCAGCGGCTGGCGAGCCCGCCGGGCGGCCGCCTCCGCGCCCCCGGCGGCCGTGGGCACAGGGGCAAGGCCCGCCGCAGCGAGGCGCAGCTGAGGCCGCCATGGCCCTTTTCGGAGGTGGCGCCTGGGCGCCGCACGTAGCCTCGCAAGGCCCCGGCTGGGTCGCCTGCCTCCAGTGCGGCGCGGCGGCTCCACGCTGGCAGGTGCTGGCGGCCCCGCCACGCCTTGGCTGGGCTGTTTCGCTGCCGCCTCGCGCCGCTGCGCTGGTGCTGGTACCTGCGGGGAGGGCCAGGGGGCCCGAAGCGGCTTGGCGCGCCGCGCTGCGCCGGCGGCTAGCGACGCTGGCTGGGCCGCACGACTAGGGCTAATTCGTGCAGCAGCTCCGGGCTGAGCTGCTTTGTCCTTTTCTCCCCCTACCCCCCTTCCCTGTCCCCCTTGCCACTGGGGCTTCTTCGCGCTTGTAAAAAGTGTTGTCATCTCTCTCTCTCTCTCTCTTCTTTTTTTTTTCTCTCTCTCTCTCTCTCTCTCTCTCTCGCCGCTTCCTGATGTTCCTCTACCACCACGATTCCTCCTCCCAGCTCCTTCTTCTGATCTTCGTACATCGTCCTTCTCATTCTCCATCCGCTCTCTCTCTCCCCCTCTGTCGTTTTCTTCTTGCTGCACCGCCTTCTCTTGCTTCGACTCCACCTGACTCGCTCCCCCCTGACCTCCTCCTGCATCCTGTCCGTACTTGGTGCGCCCAGGCCCGTCATCAAATCTTGCTTGGCGGTTCAAAGTTGGTGCCCCAATCTTTTGGGCCCCCATCTTTGAACCGCTGACTTCGGTGTGGTGGCCGCGGTCGGGGCTCTGCTTGATTAATACGAACCCTTCTTGGTGCAATGGATTTTGCTCGCCCTGAGCGCCAGGAGAAAACATCGGGATGCGCCCGCCGATGCGACGCCGCCGAAACCCGAGACGGAAACAGCGGGACACGTCGAACTGCAATGGAACATGCGGCGACGCGATTTCCTCCTCCTCCTCCTCCTCCTCCTCCTCCTCCTCCTCCCCGTAGCCAATGGGGTGGGCTGGAGGCCCAGACTCTCGGCTGGTAGGTCGATCCTAGGCTCCCGCTCGCAGCGTCAGGTGACCTGCAGCGCCTTCACCCGCCTGCTCCAGCACACGTCCGAGCGGGAGGAGATTCCCTGGGGCGCCGCCGAAGGAAGATGACGATGATGATTCTGATGATGATGACGATGATGATCATCATGATGATGGTGATTGTGATGGTGATGGTGTTGATGATGAATATGATGATGATGCTGAGGCGGATGCTGAGGCGGATGATGGTGGTGGTGATGATAGGGATGGCGATGATGTTGATGTTGGTGGTGATGATGGTGATGGTGATGGCGGCGATGATGATGATGGTGATGGTGATGATGATGGTGATGGTGTTGGTGATGATGGTGATGATGGTGATGATGATGGTGATGGTGATGGTGATAGTGATGATGATGCTGATGCTAACGATGCAGATGATGCTGCTGATGATGCTGATGATGCTGATGATGGTGATGATGATGGTGATGAGGAGGAGGAAGAGGAGGAGGTGGAGGAGGAGGAGGAAATGGAGGAGCAGGAGGAGGAGGAGCAGGAGGAGGAAGACGACGACGACGCCGACAACGATGTTGGAAAGGGAACAGACGGGACAGGAAATGAACCAGAGCAGCCAGAGCAGGACGCGATGGAGGAGGGGGAGGCACACAAGATGTGAGGGGGAGCCGAGGTTGAAGGAGCAGAAAGAGGACGCGGGGGGAGAGTCGGAATAATGCGATGGAGGAGAACCGGCATGGGGGGATGAGGGAGAGTGAGGGGAAGGAGGAGGGCGCGGAGGAAAACTGAAAATGATAAGAAACAGTGACAGCAGAAAGAAAGCCATGAACCTAGGAACAATGATGAGTGTGCATAATGGATGAAGTGGCCTGAGTGGCAGCACGATGGAGGAGGGAAGGAGGGGGGGAGGGGAGCGTGGGTAGGCGGGAGGGAGGTCCCACTTTCAGCACTGCGCCACTTCACCACCACGTCCTCTTGGCCATGCCCCGGTGAGCAGCATCGCGGCCAGGGACGCCGCTACAGCGGCGCCCCCCAGGGCCACCATAGACTCGGGAGCCGTGGTGAACTCGTTTCCTCCTCGTGCTCCTGCTCATCTTCTTCCTGCTGCCGCGTCCGCCCCTGCTTGGATAGCAGGGGCCCCGTCAACGACTCGGGAATAGCCGGGGCACCCCTCACTGGCGGAGCCGGTGGGGCAGTGGGCGCCGCCCGCATCGGCGGTGTACACATGTTGGGCCGGGGACCAGGCCGCAGGACGGGCGGAGCCGGCTGTGGTCGCGCATCGGGGGTTGGTTACCTGCCCCCCCCCCTTCTGGGGTACTTCCTCTCAGCGCGGGGTCCCCAGGCCCCGTCCGCCGCTCGCCGCCCACTCGGGGGAGGCCGGGAGTGCGCCCTCGCCGCGATGTCCGCGGCCATGCCCGCGTGGCTGTGCGGCGCAAGCGCTGTGCGGCGGGCGAGTGTCGCATTCGGTGTTCAGTTTCTCGCCGTGGCCGCTGGGCCGTGGCTCCTGCGGAGGAGTCGCACTGCGATTTGTTCTGCCCGAGATGGTCCCCTTCATCTGGGGACTCATAGCCGTGGAGCTTAACAAAAATCTGCCCGTTGTCGGTCCCGCCCGCTCCTGCGCTTTCCTGCCTTCCGCTCCCGCCTTCCCCGCCTCCTGATCCCAAAGGGCACGTGAGGCCCTTGACGAAGGCCTACAGTGCACAGGGCCTCAGTTCTTATAACTATCCTGAGCCCTATTGTGGCTAATGTACCGATGTCCGTCGAACTTGATTGAAAACGTGCCGAGGGCCAAGGTCTTGGCGGTGAATGCGTTCGCAGGGGTCGACACGCGCGGTATGTCGCTGTCCTCCTCCACCAACAGTAATCGCAAATCGTTCCACGATCCCCTCAATTTGCATCGTTGCACCGCTCAAGGCGGCTTAGGCAATACTGCAAGGGCCAATGAGACAATGCCCATTGTGTGCGACCTGAAGCCGCGCTGGCTCTGGCAGCTCGGCATGCGCGGCAGCGGATTCATCAGAGGTGGATTGCCGCGACTGGCTCCCGCTCCTATCATTCCTCCTCCCGCTACTCTTCACCCCCTCCTGGTTCATCCGTCCTTCATCCTCCTCCCGTGCTCCCCGTGCACGTGCTGGGAAGCGCGCGCGCGCGCAATGGGGAAAATGATGGCGACGGGTGGGGGGGGGGGGGCGAGGGGGGAGGGGGCGGAAAAGGAGGAAGTGGAGGAGTAGAAGGAGGAAACCTTCGCTTCGCGGGGTGGTCAGAGGAAGGCGGGCGGATGCCAGGAGGAGGAACAGCAGCAGCAAAAGGAGGATGGGTAGGAGGAGAATGATGAGGAGAAGAAGGAGCAGCAGCAGCAGGAGCCGGAGGAGAAGGAGGATGAGCAGGAGGAGGCGGAGCATCGTCAGCAGGAAAAGGAGGAACAGCACCAGCGAAATGATGAGAATAGTGTCACTCACGATTTCTCCTATCGACACGTGGGGAACCCGCCAGATGATTGAGGCAAATCTACTTCAACCGAAGTAGGTTCTCACAGGTCGAGGTACATCCGCATGTACCGATATAGCAAGAAAGACATGTATACATTGTGGAAGTTCCAGCGCAAGCCCAGGGACATCAAAATCCTTAAGACTGCCACGGGGCAGCAGCAGCGAGAGCAGCCCCTCCGCCTCCTCCACCTTGTCGCTCCTCCTCCGCCTCCTCCTCGTCATCCTCGTCTCCCTGCGGGTCCTTCCTTGCCTCCTCTCGAGTGCCTCCGTGGGGGCTTTCCCGTGTCAGGATGCTCTTGTCGTAGTGCTCGGTATTTGTGGTTGCCGTGATGCGTGCCTCACTTGGGATCCGAGGGCGTCGCGCTCCGCGCTGCAAGAACAAAGGGAGACGGGCAGGAGCACCATCAGCACCCATCCGAGCAGGAGGGCCACGCCAGGCGGCAGTTCCACACCTTCTCGAACGAGCGCAGGCACTTCGAGCAGCTCACGGCGCGCCTCTTCCGCCCCTCCGAGCGCCGACGCGGCGCTCCTCGCGTGGCCAGGGAGAAGACGACGGGCACGGGCGGGGCGGGCGAGCAGGAGGGCGACGCTGCGGCGCTGCCTCGCGCGCGCGAGCTAGGCCTCCGCGGAGGGCGTTCCAGACGCCGCCGCCGTGCCTGGCCAGGGCCATCCTGGCCCCCGGAACGGTGTGCAGACCTTCCTGAGCCACAGTGGGTATAGTTACCCCCCTGCCGGGCACTGTCTGGAAACCAGCCGCGCATTGCCACTTTAGGGCCTTTGCCGGGCACTGCAACCTGGGCCGCATCGGGGCAGGGTTGGGTCCTGCCCCGTCGCTGGCCAAAGCGCCCGTTGGTGGAGCCCTCTTTCGGGAGGGCGCACACGCCGTGCCGGGGCGCCCAGTGGATGGCCCTGCTGGGGCCCAGGCACGGCGGCTGTGTCCTGCGGCGCCTTCTGCGGCACAGGCCCCCCGGCGACGCCGTCGCCCCGGCAGCAGCACCGGGCGCGCCCGCGCATCTCGTTCCTCCAAGCCGGCGCCCCCGCGGCGCCGCCGCAGGCGCAGGCGGTGTGCGGGCTGCAGAATCCGAGGCTGTGGCGCGAGGCGCGCGACCGCATGACCAGGGTTCCGGGGAGGGAAAGATACTGCTACAGGCATCGGGGCTCAAGGGATGGGGGTCCATGCAAGCGGGGGTCAGTCAGAGCGCTGGATCTTGCAGAATCCTGCAGGGCCGGAGGTGCACCGGCCCGGGCTCGGGTGCAGGATCCTGCAGGATCTTGCAGATTCTTGCAGGGTTCTGCAAGGCCTGACTGACCCGGATCTGCCTTGACCCGGGTCAGTAGATCTCCAAAGGTACCCTTGGGGACGTCCACGACGGGGGTGAGGACTAGGGGGAGGGGTGGACATCACGGCCGGTGCCATGGCACCTCCTGTAGATTTCAAGGCCCCAGCTCTTGTTTCTGCACGCTCCCTGGCCACAACTCCTGCTGGCACATGCCTCGGGCCACCATGCGCCCCCCCCCGCCCCGCTTCCGGGCCCCCCTTTCGGCGCACCCGATACCGCTGCCCGTCATTCGTCGCCACGGCTGGACACTCCCCCGCCCCCCAAAACTCGAAGTGGGCACGCGCGGGGAGCCTGCGGTCGAAGATCAACTCATCCAACCTTCCGCCAACATTGATCAATGGGGGGAAGGGCATCGACACATGAAGGTTGCATGAGTGTTCGCTAAGTTCTCCCGAGGCCCGTATCTTTTTTTCCCCCCCACGAGGTGCTCGTGTCGGGCGGCCTGCCCGGCGGCGCCCTGCCGTTGGAAGGCTTCCACCAGCGCCTGGCGGAGAGCATCCGGGACGACCTGCAGCGGGGGTACCTGGTCCCGGCCGACGTGGCGCGGCGCGCAAGGACCCGGGGGCCCCCAAGCGGGGTGGTGGCCACACGGTGTGGTGAGTCGGTGGGGATTCGGGGTTACCGCACGGTTTTGGGGCTTGGGTCGATCTCCGAGGACGTCTCGGCCGGCTGGGGCCTCCGAGGTCCCAAAACCGTGTGGTGACGGACCCTGCGGTGAGGTCTGTGTGGATGTCGAGGTCGTCGCCGGGTCTGTCACCACACGGTGTTGGGACCCCCAAGAGGACCAACATGAGCGCGCAGAACGCGATATGGACGGAGAGGCGGAGACAGCAATCGGGCGTGTCGCCCAAGGGGCAGGAGAGCAAGACGCTCTTCCAGGCCATGAAGGTCGCGGCCGCCAAGAACGAGTCCAGGCCCGGCACCTCCTCTGCGAGGGGCGCGCCCGAAGGCCCCGCGGACACGGACGAGGAGCAGCGCCACATGCTGTCGCTGCAGCTGCTTCCCGGCATCGACGTCATGAGCGTGGAGCAGAAGCACGCCCTGGCGCACGACCTGGAGCTCGAAGAGCAGCCAAGAAACACATGGGGCGTTCCAGAAGGGGCCCCACCTTCGAGAGATCGAGAGGTTGAAATTTCTTCCTCAGAGGAAGGCAGTGGAAGGCGGCGGAAGTAAAACGATGGCGGCTCCGTCCGCAGAAGCCGGCGGAAGCCGGCGGTAGTAATAGATACGATTTCAGATTTGACCGCATTTTCTGATTCAGGGCTTCCCGACCTCCCACATGAACACAAAACAATGTTCTGGAGGTCCGCGCGCACTTCCGAAGAAGTGTATGTCCATGTGGGTTGCGCTGTCCTCCCAGAGGAGCAGAGACTGACGAAGCAGTGCGGAGCCCGGCGCTTCAAGTCCGCCGTGGGGGTCGTCCGGGCGTCCAGCATCAGGTTCCCGGGTGCCTCTTCCTCCCTCTTCTCCCAATATCCCGAATATCAGTGTTTCCATCTATGCTTATAATTTTAAAACCGCTATATGGATACGCTCGCCCCCCCTCCAGCATCATGCCGTTTACCTTGTGCTCAATGTTTCCCACTTCTTTCCTCCTCATTCCTCGCCCTCGTTTGTTTCACACTCTCCGTCCGCATCTTTCTCTTTTCACTTCGCCGCAATATCCTCCTCCTTCTCCACTCACTCCTGTCTCCTTCTCCTCCTCCTCCTGTTCCTGTTTTCTGCTTGAAGACGAAGTGGGCGGATACCGAGGGTTTGGGGTATACGTTTTACATGACGACACGCGAGCGTTGCAAACTGAACAGTCTTAAACTGATTGTTGTTGTCGTCGTCGTCCTCGCCCGCGACCCGCCTGCAACCAACCCCGCGACCCACCCGCGACCCGCCCACATTGCTTTGATGGAAGTTTGGCGCTTGCGGCGAGGTCGTCGTGCTGTGTGCTTCAGAGCCTCGAGATGCTGACGGCCCCCGCCACCCCCTCATTCTCATCCGCAAGCTGCGGGCTGCTACGTGCATACATGTAGGACAAGCATGTCCAGTAAGCGCATTAGCCCTAATTAGCCAGAGGGACCCGATCATTTCTCTCCTTGCTGAAGCAATCACTTTGGAAAACGCATCCCCAGAGATGCTACGGTGGTGCAGGTGCAGGTACAAGTGAGAGTCCCGCCAATTCTGCGCATTCCTTCATGCCGTGCAGTGGAGCTCTAGGGTAGCCTCGTGAAGCTTCTCTCTCCTGAAAAGGAACAAGAAGAAAACGGATATAACGAAACACCTTAAGAATCACACGAAGAACAATAATGATAATAATAATGTTAATAATAACGATATTCATAACAAAAACAATACTATCAGCCATAATACAAAGAATAAGCGAATCATGCACATAACAAACACAACAACAACGGGAATCCTCAGGCTGGTCGGCGCCGCGCGCGACGCTCCAGTGGCCGAGGCGGGCTGCGTGCCCCCTGCGGCCTGAGCGCGGCACGGGCGGCGCGAGCGGCGCCGCGCCCCGCCCGCGAGGCTCGGGCCGGACGAAAGGGAGGGATTGGGAAAGGGGGGGGTACGAAATTTGCTGCATGCAGCTGGTTTCGGCCTCACCGAGGGGCCGATTCCTCGATACATAGCCGCCTCCGGCACCGGGAGGCGCCGGGAGAATCAGCTACGTGAGCTGATCCTCAAACCCCCCTTTTGCTATCCCCCCCTTTCGCCCGACCCGAACGGCGCGGCGGCTCCGCCCCGCGCGGTGCCCCCTCGCACGCTTGCCCCAGGGGGGTCGGAACGCAGGGCCCGCGGAGGCGGCGGCGAGGGGCGGGGTAGGAGAGGACACCGAGACGCGGCGGAGGTTGCCGGCGTGTCGGGTTCCAGGCCTGAGGCTTTTCGGGCGTCGCCGTCGGTGCTCGGCAGCCTTCCAGCCTCGGGATGCACTCCAGCAGCTGCGCCTCGCCGAGGGCGTTCCGGGGGTGGCCGGATCGCCCCGAACGGCCACCAGAGAGCCAGGCTGTGACCGAAAGGCCACCATGCGTCCGAGAAGGGGCGGGCCTTCTCAGAAGGCTCGGAAGCCCCCCAGCCTTCTGAGAAGTTTTCGGAGCCTTCCCCGCAGACGCAGGGAACTTCTCAGCAGGCGCGAGGGCTTCGGAGAAGTCCCGCGGCCTTCTGAGAAGGCCTTCTCCTTTTTCATTCCCCCCCTCGCTCGCCGCCCAGATGCCACTGCTCGGCCCGGAGGGCCCTCGTCGCCATGGCCCGAGTCTCCGCGGAGTGCGGGTCGGACAGCACACCGGGAGAGCTCCGTGGAGCCGCGGGTTGTCGGCAGCTGCTCGGAGGTGGTAGGGGGAGGTCGTCACCCTTCGAAGACCGATTTCTGACCACATCCACCTCTGGATCCTCGATTCTATGATAGGCCCTCGGGGGTGGAAGTGGGTAGTTTTTCCTTCCCCTGGGGCGGGGAAACTGCCCACCTCCTCTGGAAACCGCTTTTCGCAAGGCACCTCGGGAAGTGGGTGTGGTCAGAAATCGGTCTCCTAACCCTGGCCCCCCAAACTGGCGTTTACCAGAAAGCCCTGAGCGTTTACTAAACAGTCCCGCCCTGTTCCGTGCGTGCCTTAGGCACGTGTGCTCTAAGGTTTCTCCCTTGTAGAGGTGCTGGAAAAGACGTTGGGTCTCCTGCCCTCTACAAAGAGCTCTCCAGCTGTGATTGCACAGTTGGTTCATTCCCGCCGGCTCCAGGACATGTTGCGACCCCCCAGGGCCTCTCAGACCGGGCCCCTCACGTTGAAGACGCGGAAAGTGTGACGTGCTGCGAACGACCTCAGGTTTGCCTCTCCTGCTCAGTCTAAACCAAGTCTTACCAGGAAGTTGGATACACATGACGGGGTCGGCCTGGGTGAGCTGGATACACACGTGGCCACATGTCTTTCCAACGTTCGGCCCTCGTGTGGCCACGCTTGGTGATCGTCCATATGTGTATCCAGGAAGTGGCTTCCCGATGCTCCACATAAGTGAATCCAGCCATGTGTGTGTGTGTGTCCCAGCATCCTGGAACCTCGAAAACCTTCAACTCGGGCGTTCCAAGGGCTTGCTCCCTCAACGCGCATCCTTATCATGCGCGTTGGATTCCTGAGAAGGTGGTCTTGCCATGGCGAGCATCGGGGTGCTAGAGTCCAGGCCTCTGGACGGTGGGGTGCCTCCCCGGGCCACGGCGGGATCCGCCTCGAAATCCACCTGTGGAGCGCAGCCGTGGACAGGTCGAGAGTCAGACGCTTACCCCTCAGACCGCTACCGTGCTTCTCACCACCCACCAAACCACCCCAACCCAACCCGAAGGCCCAGATTTACCCTCGATTTCCAGTGGTGGGGGGGGGGGTCGGGAAACATCGAAAAAACACCGGTGGAACCCTTACCCCCCCCCAACCCGAAATTCGGGTCTTCGGGTTGGGTTGGGGTGGTCTGGCAGGTAGTCAGCTTCAGACGGGGCTGGCGGCGGGGAGCTTTTTTTGCCACCGGCCGCTCGATGGCGCCACGCGGGTCCCGCGCCTCCACCTCCTGTGCTGGTGCCTGGCCCTCGTGCACTGCCAGGCGCGGGGGCTCGCCGCACGTGTGTCGCCAGCAGGTCCCGGCATCCGAGTGGTCCGCCGCAGGGGAGCCCCGCCCTTGGCATCGCTCGGACGTGTGCATGTTTCCTTCGGCGAGGACCATCGAGGAGCATCCTTGACCATTTGGCGAAAAAACAACGCACGAAACCGAAAAAAAACCCAGGGAATGGACGTCCGAGCGATGGCGAGAGCCTCGTGTCGTTCCCCGCCTCCTGGCCGGTGCCGTGGGCGATTCGTCGCCGTCTCGCGGCCCCTCGTATCAGAATGGGGGGGGGGGCAGGGGGCCACGGGGGGGGCGCCCGCGCCCGTGAGAGGGCTTTGCTTGCCTGCGCTCGCCGCCGTTGCTCCCAGACACCGGTCTGCTGTCACAGCGGTGCTGATGCGTCGGCGTGAACTTCTTTGGCCACCAAGCGGAGGGGGAGGACTGGCACTGCCGTGAGACCTCAGTGGAGGATTCGCTACAACAGGGGGGAGGTAATTCTCATCGTGGCAAGTGTTTTTTTGCGCGCAGGGCAGCGATCGCGATCGCGATCTCGCTCCCGTCTGTGCACAACATGTGCCGAAAGACGCGCGCCGATTGTAGGACTGTAGTCGGCCTATGTTTCTCTAGCTGGCTCCCCTCATCGGTCGGACATCATTCCACACCCGTCCATCTATCACCTCAAATTCTCCACCACGTATATGTGGCACCTTTGTTGCCTGATGCCTTCTTCCATGACTCGAGTGGGAGTGCTGGTAGGATAACCATGCCCAAACCTTCATAGTTCTAGGCCTCCCAGATGCGGTCGGAGTAGATGGGGTCGGAGGTTCGCGCCGCATCGCCGATGCATCGACGATGCGGCTCGATGTGGAGCCCGAGTTTGTCCACGCCGACGTCGCCAGTTCATCGCCGACTTTGCCGGTGCATCGCCGATGCATCGCCAATACATCGCTGATGCATCGGCGATGCGGCGCGATCCTCCGACCCCATCTAGGATCTAGGAGGCCGCCTCTAATAGTAGATATCCCCTCGCCCCCAATCGAACGAACGATTGGCATGCAACCCACCAGTAGACTTGTAGCCTGGTGTTCGGTAGGGCGGTGGAGTAATGTTTCACCGTGGGTGGGATCCTCGGATGATCTTCGTTTCTATCGGGGTTTGGATCTAGACTGACGCTGAGGCCCGCAGTGACCTCTCAACCTTGATTAATTGCGTGCAAGTTTGCCGTCCCCCGTTACCTTAGAATATGTCCCGCTACCGTTTTTCTTAGCGAAGCAAGCCAGAGGCAGAGGGAGAGGCGGTCGAAGAGGGGATGTTGGGAAACGGGGGATTTGGGCCTGGGGGTTTCGCAGCCCGCACACAGCTTGCCCGAATTTCGAATTCTGGTCCAGCGGCCCCGGGCACTGCACCAAGCGCGCATGCAGCGCCGCGCGCCTGTGGGCCTCGAGCCCGCTAACCCAGACCGTGGGCAGCAGCATCATCGCCGCCTCTCGCTGCGGCAGCGCGGCGGCTCGCGCATGGCGCCGCCGCCAACCGCGGCCGCGTGGCCGCGGATGCCCCGCAGCGCACGCAGGCCGCCCAGTCGGGGCCTTGCGCGGCGGCGGGCAGCTGCCAGGCTGGCCCGTTCACAAGGCTGCGCGTCGGTCCTGGTCGCCGCCGTGCACGGCCCGCTGGCCGCGGCCTCGGCGCTGCGGTCGGCGGGCCCGCGGGGCCACGTCAGCGCTGCTGCGGTCCACCTCCAGGACAGATCAAACTCCTTACACCTGCCAGCAGCCGCTGCGCGCCGCCCAGGGCGCGCAAGCGGTCGTCCCCGCGGCGTTGCCAGAGTGGTCCTCGTCAACCATGTCTCGAGGCCAGGAGCTGGCAGCGTCGAGATGCCTTTTGACCCCTCGCGCAGGGAGGAACCTGCAGGGGGGCAACAGCTCCCAGCCCAACTCACCCCGCCCGGAGCGCGGCGATTCCGTGGCTGACACATCGGGGGTCGATGATCCCCTCCACGGGCCCTGCAGCGAGGCTCAGCGCCTGGAGGGCGGCTGTCAGCTCCGCCGTCTGCGCCGTCTGGGGCCCGTTGACTGGCCCGCTGTTGTCCTGCGCGCCCGTGGGGGCTGTCGAGTCGCACTCCCCAACCTGCCCCGCCCTGGCTCCGTCACCGCCCCCCTCCTCCCCTCCCCTCCGTTTCACAGAACTTCGTACACGTCTCGCACGCACGCCTCACCATGCACACTATTACTTCAGAGGCCACGGCCTCATCCACCTGGTCTCCAGTGGGCCCCGACTGCTGTCCGCATTGGTGGTCGGTCGTTCGTTCACGAAGGTCTGCATTCATGGAGGGAAATGGAGGATGACGATTAATAAATGACCAGGGGTCGTGTTCACGCGGCGGCGCCCAGGATGACGATTAGAAAAAAACGGCCGCGGGCTGGAAAACAATGTTTTTTTTGTGTTAAAAAAATCGCTCTCCTCCAGTCAGAAAATTATGCAGAAATAGCAGAAAACTATGTTTTAATCGTTCTCTCCCATGTTTTTATTAATCGTCATCCCGCATTACAGCTCGCGTCCCTGGTGCCGACGCTGCCCGTGTGCTCGGCCGGGCTCCGGCAGGCGGCCGGGTTCCGGGGTTCCCGGGCGCGCGCTTCGGGGGCTCTCGCTGCTTCGGGGGCCCGCGGCTCCACGTGGGGCCTCGGGAGCGCCACAGCAGAGAGCACAGGGTAGAGGGCGGAAGGCGGGGCGTTCAGGACGGAGGTCCACAAGCAGAGAGCATGACGTTGGGAGCACAGCAGACAGGAGCTGAAGGAGAGGTTTGGCAATACCGATCCAACGTAGAAGGGTGGATACATCATCGAGAACGGAGGGTAGAACACATAGTATCAGAGAGCGGGCAGTAGAGGGCAGCGAGGAGAAACAGAAGATCGAGCGCAGAGAGCGGAGGGAGCACTACTCGTTTTCCTTTGACTAGTTCCGCCACATGCACGCGCTTCGTGTGATCAAGCTTTTCTTCGGAGCAACGTATGTGTTTTGCATCGCTTTCCTCAAGCCGTGTGCTGAGCTGGCGTGAAGGACGCGTGTCTTGCTGGGGGGCCATGCCTTGAAAAGCCCAGGGCGCTGGAAAACGCACCACGGCTCGCCGCTCCTTGCTCTGGAGTGGCCTCCCCCTCTCGGCGCGAGGGCCAAGAGAGGCCGCAAGAGAAGCCGGCCTCGCCCCTGCCTGGCTTTCAGTCGGGCCTGTCCCCCTACAGGGGGATTTTCGACGAAAAATCAAAAACATACCCCAAATATGCCCCAAAGAGGTCCAAAAATATGCAAAACATAGTCCCCAGACTATTTTTGGACAACATTTTTGATTCTTTCTGGGGTATGCTTGATTCGTCGTCGAACATCCCCCTGCAGGGGGACGGGCCCGACTTGAGCCTGGCTCCCTATCCTCTCCCTGGCGCTCCCCGCCTCCCCCCGCCGATGTCCGGCCGCCCGCCGGCGGCCGGCGGTCCCGGAGGCGACCGGCCGGCCCCCGAGCGCGCGCCAGGGGCGAGGGGGGCACGCCCGGAGCGAGCCATACACACTGAGTGTTCGAGAACTCTTTCGGAGTATTCCAGAATCGAGTGTTCGAGAACTCTCTGATCTTTTTGGCGTGGGGGTACACTCGGTTCTAGGCCAGGAGGACATCCCTCCAGAACGTGAGACCCTCTGCTGGCCAGAGCACACAGAAGAGCCAGGGGGGCCCTCCCCAGGGCGCACAAGAACACCCAACAAACGCAAAGAACATCAGGGCACCCTCCCCGAGCCGACCCCGATCGAGTGTTGCTTTCTGAGTATTCGAGAACTCTTTGATTTTTTTGGCGGGGGGGCGAAGATCCTCGCATTTCTGCTTGCTCTATCCTGGGCCTCTTCCCGGCCACTAGGGGGCCAGGAACAATGAGAGGCGAGCACAGTCAGCACTGAGCACGATCAGAAATGAACGACGTGTACCTGGCCGGTGTGGGGCCGTGTCGTTCGGGAGCACGTCGCAGGAGGAGTCGGTCGCAGCGGTCCCCGGACCTCGAGCGTCTTGTTCCAGGAGGCCACCTGCGAACCTCACCTCACCACCCCACGATTTCCAAGGGGGGAGGTAGGGCTCACTTCGTTCGGGACCTCCCGAGCGAAGGGAACCACACCTCCCCCCTTAGAAATCGTGGGGTGGTGGGGTGAGGTTCGCATGTGGCCTCTTATTGTTCGGTAGCAAATCGTGAGAGCCTGGCATACCCTCTGAATTCCGTCGATTAGCATCGACTGGCGTCGATTAGCGTCTGGGAGTCGATCAGACAACTGGCGCCGATTTAGTGTCGGCTAGCGTCGATCTGCAGCGTCGATTTAGCGTCGATTAGCGTCGACTCGCCTCGGTTAGCGTCCATTAGCAAGAGCCGACAAGATGGTATGGGAGGCTCCCATGAGTTGCCACCAAATGGATGGTGTGCTGGGGGGGATCAAGGGGAGGTGACTAGAGGGTTGTAGGAAGGGGGCCAGGGCCTCGAAGGGGCACGAGAAAGGTGAACCTTTCTTCGCCCCCCCCGTTTCTGCCACCCCCAATAAATAGGCAACGCCCGATGTGCACTTCCTGGCAGCAGCGCGGCGGCTGTCGGACGCGAGCGGCGACGCTCCACTCGAGCATGCCCCGCAGCAGGGCTCGACCAAAAGAATGTGTGCTTCGTGCTCATTTGGTGTTCGTTGTCCCTCCTGTTGTCGTCGTTTCGCCTTTTCTGCGAAACCGAATCAAAACGACGAAAGCGGGTCGCGAAACATCGCGACAATTGTTGGTTGCGTCGGCGGCTAGGCAGGGGCCGTCTGCGCTGGCGATGGATGCCTGAACGAGGATGCCGCTGGAGCGAGCTGTGCCGCCGTGCAAGAGGCGGAGCGGGGGGAGGGCGCGGGCGAAAGAGGGGCGGACGGAGCGAGCGTCTCAGGGGGGACGTTTTCCCTGTGTAAATCGCGAAACGCACGCGTCCGTCGCGAGGAGGAGGAGGAGGAGGAGGAGGAGGAGGAGGAGGAGGAGGAGGAGGAAATGGAGGAGGAGAGGAGGAGGAGGAGGAGGACGAGGAGGACGAGGAGGACGAGGAGGACGAGGAGGACGAGGAGGACGAGGAGGACGAGGAGGAGGAGGAGGAGGAGGAGGAGGAGGACGAGAAGGACGAGGAGGAGGAGGACGAGGAGGACGAAGAGGAGGAGGAGGAGGAGGAGGAGGAGGAGGAGGTGGAGGTGGAGCAATCGGACGTAGTCCGTTCGGGAAACAAGAGACGCCAGGGAGGGCCATCCAGAATTTCTCGGAGTGGCGTGGGTGGCGACATCCCACGGCACACCGCGACAGGCCCCCCCTGGCCTCACAATTTACTCAGAGGCACCGCTAGGAGCCGCGAGAGACGCAATCGCGGCTTCGGCTGCCGATTCATGCATAGCGGCTAGAACAGACTTGCTGGGACCCGATCTGGACGGATGGAGGCCTCGTCTGATCTTGCGGAGGTTCTCGAGGCCTTTGCCAGTGGGTCCCAGGGCCCTGCGCTCTCCCACTTGGTGGGTGAGAGGGCAGGGGTATTGTAAGTTTTTGACCTGGTGTGTGGCCGTATGGCCGCACTTGACACAGAAGAACATTTGCCACCTGGGGATGGCGGCCAACACGTGGGAGGGGTGTATCGCCTTGCCACTGATCACACGGGGGCCCCTCGACCACAGGACCTCACCACACGCGGCAAACTCAGGAAGGGGGCTAGGCGGTACACACTCCGTTGCGGCAGCTGGAATTATCTGGCAAGCGTCGACAATAATGTGACAAGAGGAGCATCGCCATTTATCTACACACCGAACGAATTTGTGCTGAGAATCCGCGATCGCGGTCTGCAACTGGGAACGAGGGGCAGCCTCTTGAGTGGGTTGCCTCTCTGGCCACAGACCTCGTGGCTCTGCATTTTTTCCGAAAGAACGAAGAATTAGGCGTGCCCGCTGGCGGACGATCGCCGCGATAGCATCATATTCATCAGTCCTGGGCACGGGCGGGAGGGCTAGGGTGGCCGACTTGTGGGCCGCGTCTCCCGCGAGCTCGTCGGCTTGCTGGTTACCGAGAGCTAGGAATTTCTGAAAGCCGTGCAGGGTCTGAGGATCGGCGTGGGATGGGGTCCAGAGCACCGTGACCGAGAGAGCACCACGCGGTCGATCCTGCACGAGATGCCGTATTCTCAGCCAGAGATCACCATTCGTATTCTTACCTTTGAGGCTACCTGGCCTGAGACATCTACCATTCTGCCAACCACGCTGCAAGGCTAGGTGGTCGGTGACATAGGTGAAATCCTGATGGCAAGTCTCTAGTGCAAGGCAGAACGCATACAATTCTCCTCTTGGGACGGTCTGGCGGGGGCCTGGGAGGGGAGCAAGGAGGCCCGAGTGGAGGGCCCAGGAGGCCGAGGGAGGGTCCCAACGAAGAGCAGCAAGGCCAGAGCCAACGCGACGTCTCCTAACGTCGTCGGAATAGGCTCCGCCAGACCCGTCGCCAAAAATAAACAACTCACCCTCGCCATTACGAGCACCTTCCCACGTCGGCAAACCCTCCCGCACCTCACCAACAAACTCCCACCCGTCCCTCCCAGTCAATGGCTCAAAAGAGGGCGTAGTGAGAGCAGAAGAGGGGAGGCCGCGGAGCCACAAGGCGGGGTCGGCATCGGCCCCCGCTAGGGCTCGCGGCAGTAGCTTGTCGCTGGCCTCAAACTCGGGCCCAACATTCGCATCGCACTGCCACGTGCGGTGAAACAAGGTTTCAGGGGCGCGAGCGCAGCAGCGGTCGCAGTTCCTGTCGATCTGGTAGCCTGCGTTGTGGAGGCGGTCTCTGGTCCACTGTCCTCCGCTGATGATGGTGTTGTTGAGGGCCCAATCGCTGAAGTCGCCGTTCGCGAGGAACCTCCTTTGCTCGATACGGATAGTGACCATGTCTGCGCCTCCTGCAAGCGTGTCTCCGTGGATGTGTGTAGAGGCCTGCCTCCAGAGGAGTCGGTGTAGATCTTCGCTGAGGTCTTGCAATACTGCGTGGATGTCGGCGTCGAGGAGGTCAGGGTCGTCGGCGGAGGGGAGGTTCCACTCCTCGATGTAGCCGTCCTTCGTGCGCCTCCACGTCGTAGCGGAGGTCGGCTCCCAACTGGCTTCTAGGAGGGTCGCGATGGCCGCGCCAGTGGGGCCCTTGACCTTGCACCGCAGCTTGGGGCCAGCGGCGAGCAGGGTAGTCTTGATCCTTGGCCAGGCTCTGATGATCCTGGCGTGCGTGTTCGGGTGGCGTATCCAATGCTGAAGCCAGGCCTCGAGGAACTCTATCCTCAGGGAGACGCCGGGGTCCATGCCGTCAAAGGTGGCGCCGAGGAGGGAGGTGAGGCAGCGACCCGCGGCAGCGCCCGTCGCAGCTATGGCGGCCTGACGACGCCGGCGGAGGAGAGCGTGCCGAGCGAGGCCGTGAACTTGATGTCCGAATACTCCTTCAGGGAGAGCGCCAGTGCGCCACAGGCCAGCGGAAATTCGGGCCTGCTGTGCAGTGCTCCGTAGTCGATGTATTTTGCGAAACCTGGCGGTGGCCGGCTTCTGACGCTTCCTGGCTTTGGCTTGTGCTCGTCGAGTAGCCGCGGCGGCGTCCACGCCTAGGTCAACGGCCGTGGACGTCGCAGTAACTGGAATGTCGTACTGTCGCATCTTCTTGGCAAGCAGGTGGCGGACCTTGGGTGTGGAGCCGATGAGGACGGTCTTGTCTGAGATAGGCAACTCGAACTCCTTCAGGCCGTCGCGGAGCGTCCTGGCAGCACGGGGGAGGTGCTTCTGCAACGCCCGTAGGACACCTTCAGCTCGTAGTACAGTGTCGTCCACGAAGGTCCACATCTGGGCAAGCTCTGCCTGAGCTTGAGCATGTCGAAGAATAGGTAACAAAATAAGTCGTGCCAGGGTAGTGCCGTGGGGGGAGCCTGCCATGATGCCCTTGGAGGCGAAGATAGGCATGCTCACCCATTGACGACTGCGCAAGAATCTGGGCGCCAGGTAGAGCTGCACCTCCAATAAAAGAATGATGGGAGGGAAGCCACTGTTGAGGCCGACCATGATCAGGTTGGCGAGCTTGATATTGTCGTAGAATTTCTGGATGTCTAGCAGCAAAGTCGCGGACTGAATGCCGAGTGCTGAGGCTGTCTCGTCTAACAAGGCCCTATGTAGAGCGGCTTGGAGAGCTGAGGATCCTTTGATGGCTGTAGTCCAAAAATCGTCAAGTCCTTGCGTCCAGGCTTCCGACGCGGTAGATCTAATACGAGACCAGAGTCGGGCCATATGTGGAAGCATGCCAAGGACTCGGTCGCCTCCCGCCTTCTTGGCGGCGAGAGCTGCAATGGTGCCTGAAATTTGTAGCGGCCAGATGCCAGCTTGCTCCACTGAATTGAGAATATCTGCATAGGCTTCGACGGCAGGTTCTGGCAATCGATGGGGGTCGCGAGGTCCTAGGGCATCAACTCCATGTGCTTTACTAGGTGGCATGCGGCCGTGGATGCGGTGTACTTGCTCTGTTGTGATGGGCTCGAGAGGTTGAAGAACGGCTGCTGCCTTGGCCTTTGTCAGGGCCTGGAGGATGTCGTCGGAGGTCTCGGTGGCATGCCAGACTTGCTGCCATTGTTGCTTCTTGTTGTCCATGATGACGGTGGGGTCGGCGATGGTCAGGTTGGACGTGTAGGCCTCGATGTGACGTACAGGTGCAGGCTTAACATGGGCGTGTAATACTCCAGGACGGTGCTTCCATTGCTGGGCGAGCCAAGCCCCGTAGGCCCTCTTGGACTTGGCGAGGGCGGCCGAGAGGGCTCTGGAGGCCCAGGTAGCGGTAATAGTGACCAGGTCGTCGGTGTCATCCTTGTCCAGGTGCGGGGCCCAGACGAGCGCGAACCAGCGGAAGATGGTATCCTCATCCTTCTCGAACTGGAGGTCATGCATGGGGCTGTTGAAGTGGTCGGCGCGCTGCTGGATGATGATGGCCTGCTGCTCCATAAGCGCTGTATGCTTAGGCTTGTCGAAAAGCGCGGCGTAGCGCTTGATGAGGGTGAGCGTAATGGCCCACCATTCCGCATGTGGATCATGTACGTGTACGCGGCCTGGAGCAGCCGCTGTCTTCTTCCAAGATAGCTGGTAGCCCTGAGCACGGCCAGTGTATGCTGCGGCTTCCTTCAGGTCGATCTGGTGGTGGCTGATCATGGTGTTCTCGAGTGCCGAGACCCATTTGGCGTACTTGAGGTTGAGGAGGTCGGCGTCGTGCTCCCAGTGTCGGTACACGAAGTGCGCGTGCGGCTGCTTGCAAGGTGTGGGCAACGCCTCCTGCCATTGCTTTTGCCACAAGTCCAGCGGGATGGCGTAGGAGATAGGATCCAGCGCTGCGGGCTCGACCTGTGGCTGAAGCTGTGCTGCTGCTTGTTCAAGTTCAGGAGGTAGATCGCGAAGACGAGCTGCTCGAGCTTCAGCTGCTTTACGTTTCTTAATGGCGGTCTTGCTGTTGGGGTCTGGTGGTATCCTGGGCCTGTCCACTGTGGGGAAGGCCTTGGGGGTATCGATAGACTGATACCACCGAGGATCTGCACTGCCTGCTCGAACTTCGAGGCCAACGTGGGTGGCCCACGGTACAGTGGGGCACTGGCGCATGGAAATGGTGTGCCCGATGCCGGCCTTGACCAGTGCGAAATCTAGCGTGCGCCCCTGGCCCTTGTCGCAGGTGGCTGATCCAGGTGCTCGCACAATGGTAGCATTCCATTTGGCCAGCCACTCTGTCGCCGCAAGCTGCTCGGGTGTCATATTCCAGTCCGCCAAAATGATCCAAGGGTCTGTCAGCATGGTAACGAAGGCTCCCAGCGAGAGCAGCTTGTCGTGCACAGCACCCTCAATCTGCCTGTGGGGTTCCAGATATGCAGCAATATCAACCAGATTGCCAGAGCGTCTGTGCCAAACCATGGGCGTGAAGCCGAGGAAGGGGTCAGGCCTGCGCTGAGAAATGGCAAGATCTCGGAGATGGTTGAACGAGGTGGCCTGGACATGGTACCTGGATAGGATGATCTCGCCACCCGTGTTGCCGCCGTCCGATCTTCTGGTAGGGGTGGCCGTAGTCGATGATATTCTCCAACCATCCGCTGCAATCTTGTCGTAGATGAGCGGCGCTTTTTCAGGCGAGATGTGTGTTTCGACTAGGGCTACCATCTGATATTGCTTGCCTGGGCCTGCCAACCATTTCTCAGACTGTGGTCCCCATTGTGTGATGTTGGAGAAAAACAGGGAGTGGTCAGACTGCGGGAACTTCGTAGGGCCTTTCTCCTGGTTGGCAGGTGTAGGATAGGCTCTCACACTGCTGCTGGGCTTCGATGGCCCCAACACTACAGGACTGTCGACAGCTTTCGCCATCTCATCACCCCCTACCAAGGACTGCGTCTTGGGCGGAGCGGCATCAGGGTTTGCCTTTGGCGGAGGCTCCCCTGGTCTCAGTACCACATGAACGTCGACAGCTTGCGCCGTCTCATCGCTCCCTACCGAGGACCGCGTCTCGGGCGGAGCGGCATCAGGGTCAGACCGAGCATCACGCTGTGGCTGTCCTGGGCCCCACACCACGGGGTGGTCGACGGTCTGGGCCGTCTCATCGCCCCCTACCGAGGACAGCGTCTCGGGCGGGGCGGTAGCGTACTGCTCGGACTCGGCGTAATCGAAGTGGGCGTCCAACTCGGCCAGCTCGTCGAACGGGTCGAGGACTGCGTCCATTGTGTTGATGATCGCTGGGTTGTCGTAAAGCGTGGTCTCTGACGGTAGGCGTCCCGTCTCACCATTCCGTCCAGGGATGTGTTGTAGTCTGCTAAAGAGGCTGCTGCGGCCCAGCGGCGGCGGCCGCGGTGGGCTTGCGCATCTGGCTGAGCATCTTCTGAGCCTTGTCTTCGAGGTCGGGGTCCTTGTTGAGTGCAGGTACAGGCTGGGTGACAGAGCCGCCGTCAGTAGCAGCGCCAGCAGCAGGCGCAGGAGGCCCGTCGCTTGGCGCCGTCGGCGGTGAGGGCGCCGCGCCTTCAGCGTCAGCTGCGGCTGCCGCTGGGGGTTCGCCTGCTGCGGCCGCGGCGGCAGGCGGTGCACCACCGCCCGCTCTGGCGTGCCCGTCCTCGTCGGCGCGCTGCCGCTTGGAGGCGAAGCGCGTGCGCATGGTGCTGGCCTCTGCTCGGAGCTGGCTGATGTGGCTGGCGGTGTTGCCGAAGAGCTCGGTGACCTTGGCCTTGAGCTCCGTGGCGAAGCGCTGTTGCAGGGATTCCCAGGCCTGGCGGTCGTTGTCGTCGACGTCGAGGCCTTGGAGGTCGAACGCCGCACCCGCTTCGATGGAGATGTCGCCGTCCTCCAGGAGGCTGGTGAGGTTGAAGGTCGGGGTCTGCTGCGTCTGCATGGGAGTGGCTGTGCCGCCTTTGCGGGCGGCTTGGAGGGCGTCGAGCGCCGCCTGGGCCTCCGCTTGTGCTTCAGCCAACTTGTAGGCGGCCTCCTCCGACGCCTGCTTGCGCTCAGTGCACCAGTTGAGCGCCTTCTGCTCGCTCTCCAGCAGCCTCTCGAGGTTGTTCTTGCAGCGGCGCTCCGTAGCCTGGGCGCGGCTGTAGATCTCGTTGAGGTCGGCAGGCTTCTGCGGCTGGGGCGGCGGGATCTGCGACTTGATGCCGTCGATGGCCGCCTTGTCGATGTGAGGAGCGACTGCCTGGAGCTCCGCCAGGATGTCTTCGGCGGAGCGGGCCTTGGGGGTGTCGTTCTTGCTGGCCCACCAGTCTTCGTCTTGGTCCTTGCCGTTGCCCTTACCACGGCGGCGGCGGGACTTGGGCCAGGATGACCACGGCTCCCAACCTCCCTCGGCGTTGGTCGGCTGGGTGTTCTTGGCCTCGGCCTGGACAGCGGCAGAGACGCGGGCCGCCCAAGCACCTTGCACTGGAGGAGGAACGTCAGTCCACGGCGCCAAGGCTTTGCCACACCAGTGGCACGCCTGCTTGCTCTTCCAGTTCCAGGCGTACGAGCAGGAGTAGCACTTGATGTAACCATTGCGCTGCTGCTGAGGTGCCATGGACGAGCTGAAGAACCGAGAGTGCTCACCTGCGGGCAGCAGGAGGCACGGGGAGCGTTGAACAAAACTGTCGGGCTAGGAAGCCCTGGCACTGGCCGCGGACTAGCGGTATCCACGTGTTCCCCTGCGGAACAAAGCATCTTGAGCCAAAATGGCTACGGAGGAGGAGGAGGAGGAGGAGGAGGAGGAGGAGGAGAGGAAGGAGCCCTGGCTGCTCCGCGCCCGCCGCTCTCGGGCCGCCCGCCGCGCCTCGCCGATCCTCGGGGCTCCTCGAGGGCACGGCAGGGCGCCGCGAGGGCCCCCTCCGCTCAACCCCCTCGGAGGAGCGCGGCGGCCGCCGGGCCTCCGAGGGGCGTCGGCGCGCCGATGCATCGGCGATGCGGCGAGATCCTCCGACCCCATCTACGGTAGCTTCGCGTCGTGTCCACCGGCGGCGACCTCGACGCCGGCGTTCAACGTCGAAAGCCGGCGGCGGCCCAGAATCGGTCGATGTTGAACGATCGGACGTTGAGGAGGAGGAGGAGGAGGGAGGAGGAGGAGGAGGAGGAGGAGGAGGAGGAGGACGAGGAGGAGGAGGAGGAGGAGGAGGAGGATGAGGAGGAGGAGGGAGGAGGAGGAGGAGGAGGAGGAGGAGGAGGAGGAAGGGCCTGCCGTTCGAGGCGGAGCGATCCCCGCGGCGTACGGGAGCCCACGCCCAGGTCGACGCGGCACGAGCCTGCCGCACTCGGACCCCCCTTCCGGGAGAGGCCTCTGCCCTCGCCCCCCCCCCGTCGGCGCGCCGCCCGCGGCGCGCCGCCCGCGGCGCCCCGCCGCCGCGGCCGGGCCCCCGCCCCGAGGCGAGCGGGCCGGGTCGGCGGGCGGGCCGGCGGGCTGCGCGGGGGCGCCGCGGCCGCGGGGGCGGGCCCTGCCGGGGGAGGGCGCCCCGCGGCACCGGGGTGGATGGGCCTGTTTGCCACCACCACCACCATGAGTCGGAGGGGGAGGGGGCCTCCTCCTCCTCCTCCTCCTCCTCCTCCTCCTCCTCCCTCCTCCTCCCCCCTCCAACTTGTGGTGGTGGTGGTGGAAAACAGGCCCGTCAAGGGTTGAGTCGGGCGTGTGCCCCTGCAGGGGGAGAATCAAACAAACTGCGTCAAGACAAATATATCGGGACTACTATTTCTCAGTATCTTGAGAATTTGGAAACTCCTTTTTTATATATATATATATATATATATATATATATATATATAATTTTTTGTCAGAAATCCGACTGTAGGGGGACGTGCCCGGCCCAACATCAGGGGGGTGCCCCTCGGCGCCGGCGCGCCCGCGGGCGTGCCGCAGGCCCGGGCCGCAGGGGAGGCGCCGGCGGAGGGAGGGCCTGTACCTCGGCCTCCTTCCCACCGGCGTCGCCGTCCAATCGACGACGTCCTCCACTGGCTCCTCCGCCGTCCTCCCGCTCCACCTCCGCCACCTCCCCCCGTCCTCGTCCCGCCTCCCTCCCTGGGCAGCGCCGCCAGGGAGAGGGAGCGGGAGAGAGAAGATGAGAGAGGGAGGGAGAGAGTGAGAGAAAGAGAGAGAGAGTGACAGAGAGAGATGTAGAAAGAGAGAGAGAGAGAGAGAAAGAGACAGAGAACGAGAAAGCTCGGGAAAGAGGCGATGAGAGAGAGCGGGGGAGAGAGAGAGAGAGAGAGAGAGAGAGAAAAAAAAAGAGAGAGAGAGAGATGTTGCAACAGTTCGACGAGCCGAAGTCCATTGTGGCGCGAGGGCTGCAAACGCCATCCACGCCAACCTCATGTGGCGGGAGGTGCCGCTGGCGTGCGAGCAGGGGTGGGGGAACTACACTTCCCCATGGCGCGGGTTGTGGGGACCCCGACTGTAAATCAGAGGCGGGACGTGGGAATCAGAGCGTGGAGCATTCCGTCTGCACATGGACAGGCAGAGAGACGCCCGCTGTACACACGCATTGGCATGCGCGATGCGGCGCCCGGACAGTGGCGGCGCCGCCTTGGGGCACACCCCTCGGGGCAGCTGAGCAGGTGCCAACAGACCACGGAGCCCACAAAGAGGAAGGGCGCTAGCACTGGTGCGAGGCGCGTTGGGCAGCAAGGAGGGCCTAAGCAGTGTCCTAAAGGGACGCCCCAAGGGAGGCGGCGGGCCAGAAGGTCTGCTGCAAGTCGTCCCAGGCCGTGTGTGCATGGTGGAAGCGCAGCTGACTGTTCGTGGATGTGCTGGAGGAATCGGGCGAGGTGGTTTGCTGACTGGCGCAGCGCGTTAACACTAGCAGTGAGACCGAATTCGCGGTCGCCGTCAGGCTGCCGTGTAGCAGCCGTGAAGTGGCGCGCGAGGGCTTGCTTGCGGTCGGACTGCTGGGAACACAAAGATCCGTGCCCTGCGCCGGTGGTGGTGCTTGGCCAATCACTGCCCTCCGCACCCTGGTGTGAGGAGGAGCTGGCGTGTTGGTGGTGGGAGCTGGTGGCGATGGTCGGGGGGGATATCACGAGCCGCCTGGTCCTGCCCGTGGGGGAGACACGATTGGCGCGCGTCTTACGGGTGAGCGTGGTCACTGCGTTCGTCGTCGCCGTCGCCGTCGTTCATGGAGGCGCCGCGCCCGAGCGGGTCGAATTCGTCGCCGTCGAGGTAATCGAGCTGGCCCGACCACGGATCATCGAGGTGGTTGAGGCAGTCAGGTCCCGGTGGGCCCTCGTGGTGGTCGGGGCCACCTGATGAGCCTGGTTTTTCGTTCCCGCCTTGGCCTGTGGTGGGAGGGTTGGGCATCATCTTGCTGAGTTGAGCCCGGGATTATCCCGCTCTTGTGTCTTGTCAGGCAGGGGGAGTGTTTGGTGAGGTCGGCCGTAGATGGCGACAACCGTGCATCGAGTGGATGTCGCCGCTGGGCGGCGTCGACGAGACCTTGTGGAAGTGCACGCAGGAGTGCGCTGGCAGTGGCGAGCTCGTTGGCGTGGCGGTTGAAGGCTTAAGCCTTTGGCGTGATGCGCCCCTCGTCGATGCCTTGCCCGCCCATGTGTTTTTGGGGCCTTTGGACATGTCTGGTCTGGCCTGTATGATCCTCTTGATCTTAGGCCAGAGGTCGGCCTGAGCACCCGTTCGCGGCGGTGGTTTGCGGGAGAGAAGGTCGTTGAATCCGTCGACCGCGGCTTGGCTGTCAACGGAAATTGTGAGCTGGCCGTTCAGCCTTGGCGACGAGATGGAGCACGGCCAGCGAAACCAGCTCCACGGTCGCAGGCGTGGGCTTGGCCTGCCGACGGGCTGGTGCCCCTGCGGTCGTGGCGCGGGCTGTGGCTGCGACTGCGGCGGCTTGGTCGACCGCCACCACCCCTAGCGCGCAACGCGTGTGAGCGTGCCACGCGCTTTCACGGCCTGGGACAGATGGGCCCCGATCGTATTGAAAGTGGCCTCGGACTGCGAGACTACAGTGGGTTGCTTTTGGACGAGCGGCGTCTGGAGATCGGCCGTCGGCTCGCCAGCTCTGGTGAGCGTTCTGACCCATTGTGCGCTGCCGCAGTATCCTCGCACCCAGGTTTCCATCGGGCCGTGTCCTACGCACCTCTCGCCTGCGCGGACGCTGGCAGTCTAGCCAAATCCGTGGAGGATGGCTCCCCCCGAGCAGAGGAGGATGACACGCCAGTGGTGCGTGGCGTACCAACGCAACCAGTGTGGCGCGTACCAACGCAACCAACTCAAATTTTTCTCACCACAGGTCTGGCCTTACCTGGCGGCGCGGGTGAGTTTGTGCAGGGTGAGCCGCATGTAGGTGCTGATCTTGGTCGTGCCTCCTGCTGTGCCTTGGCGCGCGCCGCTTCTATTGGCTTCCGCCTGGCTGATGGTGCTGGGCTGGGACCCCGTGGTCGTGCTCGTAGCATGTTGGTCGAACGTACTCGGGGGCTTGTTTTCAGCCCCAGCGCCTGTGATGGCATAGCCAAAGAATGCTGGTCCTGGCTCCCGGTGGGCCGCTGAGGTGAGGTCAACGTAAGATGGGATGGCCACGATTGCTCTCATAGCGTCGGCCTCCCTGGCCGCCTGGTCGCTTTGAGTCTGAGTAGGTCGCGTAGCGCCCTGGCAGATGTTTTGCATGGACGGTGGCTCCACCAGTTGCCGGAAGTTCGTGGTCCCTTTGGTGTCGCTGGGGATCTCGGTGGATAGCCGCTTTTCGAATTGGTCTAGCGTCACGACGTGTGACAGGCGCTGTTGCGCCTGAGGTGCTGCTTGCTGCGCGTAGAACGTAGAAGTACTCCTGTGTGGCCTCCTCGGTGCGCTTCTGGTGGATGGCGTTCAATTCTCTGCACATTGACTCCTTCTTGTTGTACATGTCGATCTCCTGCTGGAAGGAACTGATCTTCGCTCGCAGTAGGACAAGTTGCAACTGCCCTTCTGCTGGAGCTGCTTCTTGTTGCGCCTGCCCCTGGTAGTCGGTCATGCCAGCGATTGCCGTGCTCAGTTAAGGTTCATGGTGCCCCGCTTGTTCATGATGCTTGGCACGAACCTGTCTCTCGATGTCGGAGACTCTCTCTCTCTCTCTCTGTTGGTACCGCTCTGCCATGCTTCGGATGGTGACCTTCATGCGTTTGTTCCTCGGCCTTGAATCCCCACACGGGCGTTGCGAAGCAGGTTGTCGGAGCTCAGCATAGCTCTGCTGAGCTCCACTTGTTCACTGAGGTCGTTGAGTCTCTGTGGTTCGATAACGGAGACGTGGTGTTCTGCCTCCTTCATCTTGTTGTAGTAGGCCTACCTCGCGACAGCAGTCTTCTCTGACACTTGAGCTGTTGCTGGGCCCTCCTCCTTCTCCTCCTCGTCCTCCTCCTCCTCCTCCTCCTCCTCCTCCTCCTCCTCCTCCTCCCCCTCCGCCTCCGCCTTTCCTCCTCCTCCTCCTCCTCATCGTTTTCCGATTTTCTCCACGCTGGCGTCGTCGATGCATCGGCGACGCATCGGCGAGGCGGCGCGACCCTCCGACCCCATCTGCTCCGACCCCAGCCAGGAGGCCTTTCAAAGCGGCGAGCACCAAAGCCCAGAGCCCGTCCACCGCGTGCTAACCCTCCCCGCGCTCTGCCCCCCCCCCCCGGGGCTCGAGGGGGCTGCCCCGGCACCTCGCGAGGAGGAGGAGAAGGACGACGACGAGGAGGAGGACGAAGAGGAGGAGGAGGAGGAGGAGGAGGAGGAGGAGGAGGAGGAGGAGAACGAGGAGGAGGAGGAGGAGGAGGAGGAGGAGGAGGAAGGAGCCCTGGCTGCTCCGCCCCGGGGCTCGAGGGGGCTGCCCCGGCACCTCCGCCTCGCGGCGCGCGCGCACGCGCGAGAGCATGGAGGCGACGGTCGAGGAGGCGCGCGCCTACTTCGAGGAGCACGGGCTCCGGCCCCTCCTCTCCGGGGGCGCCCGAGAGCGGGGCGGGGACCAGAGGGCGGGGGGGGGGTACCTCGAGGCCTCCTGCGGCGTCGGGGTACAGCTGGGGCCCTGAAGAAGGAGCCCTTTGTCGTTGGGGAGGGGCTCGGTGTTCCCTGACGGTTCTACAGCTTGCCTTCTGTTCTCCTGGGGTTTTCCATGGGAAATCGAAGTTCAGCTTATGGGAGAAAGGGGCCCCGTTCCTTATTTAGGGTTCCTTCGGTCAGCACCCCGACTGTAGACGGGGTCGGAGGATCGTGCCACATCGCCGGTGCATCGGCGATGCGCCTCGACGCGGAGCCCGATTGTCTTCACGCCGGCGTCGCCGATGCATCGCAGACGTCGCCGATGCATCGCTGGTGCGTCGCCGGTGCATCGCCGCTGTAGCGGCGATGCGGCGCGATGCTTCGACCCCACCTGCTCGGACCCCATCCGGGAGGCCTCCAGGCATGGCCGAGGGCACGGCACCTCCCAGGCTTCGGGGCGCCCTCGCCTTCTTCCGAGCACGCTGCGTGCCCCCCGCCCCTCGTCCTCCTCGCGCATGCCCCTCGCGCTTCCCCTCCCTGGCCCTCCCCCTCACAGCGGCCCGTTCGTGGGTGCCAGTGCTATGGCACCCGAGGCCGGAGGGGGCGCAGCATGGGCGCGACATGCCCGAGGGCTGTGCGGGAGCAGCCCTTGGCGACGATGCGCCTCTGACCTGAGAGGCTCGACGTGGGCTCAACATGAACACGAAATCTTGACACGAGGGGCGCATGTTGAGCCCCCCACACACACATATACACACACACGCACGCACGCACGCACGCACTCACACTCACACACACACACACACACGCACGCACTCACACTCACACACACACACACACACACACACACACACACACACGCACGCACGCACGCATGCACGCACGCACGCACGCACGCACGCACGCACGCACGCACGCACACACATACACGCACACACACACACACGCACATACACACACACACACACCCTTCTGATCGTTTTCCTATTCGTTGTTTTTGCCGGTTGGCGCGGGCCCCCGCACCCCCCTGGCCGCCCCATGGAGCAGATCTTGGCTGTTTGGGGCGCCTGTTGCACGCAGGTGGAGTCTCCCCCCATAGGGACGCAGTGCTGCAAGCGGCCGCGTTATAAGTAGAGGTCTGGGGCGCGACCGCCCCCCCCCCCTCCCCCCTCCCCTGCCGCCCAATGTCGAAACGCCGAATAAGTCAAGCAGTGGCGAAGCGTCCTGGCTCGCTTATAGCCCTACCAAACAATGTTCTAAGAACCTATTGTGGTTTCCAAGAAATGTTCTTAGAACATTTCTGGCTGGGACTGTCTTGTTTAAACACATCGGAAATATGTTCTAAGAACATTGTTTTTGTTCTTAGAACATGTTTGGGCTCTAAGAACTATTCGTGGTAGGACTATAGGAATGCCGGAACGGTCGGACCCTGCTCAAGTAAGAGAACGTTCACCTTCCTCTGGCCCCCCTTCTCCTTGGCATCGCTCGGACGTGTGCTCTGTTCTTCTCGGCGAGGGCACTCGAGGAGCATCCGGGACACTCGAGCAAGAAGCCACGCACAGCACCGAGAAGTGCACGGAAGGAAAATGGACGCCCGAGCGATGGCAAGCCTCGGCGCACCCGGTCCTCGCGCAGCTGCTGCTGGCCGTGGGGCGGGAGCGGCCCGCGGACCCCCTGGGCTTCCTGCAGCAGCAGCTGGGTGCCGAGGCGGCGCGCCGGCGCGGGGAGCCGCCCGAGGCGAGCCCCGAGCCCGCGCCCTCCGACCTGGAGGAGGACCCGCACGCCATCGGCGCTCAAGGGACGGGGGTCAGTGCAACCGGGGGTCAGCCAGAGCGCCCGATCTCCTCGGCCTCCTCCTCCTCCTCCTCCTTCTCCTCCTCCTTCCTCTCCTCCTCCTCCTCCTCCTCCTCCTCCTCCTCCTCCTCCTCCTCCTCCTCCGCTTCCTCCCATTCCTCCTCCGGGGTCACTGCAAACGGGGGTCAGCCAGAGCGCCCGATCTTGCAGGATCCTGCAGGGCCAGGGTCGCATTGACCCGGGTTTGGGTGCAGGACCCTGCAGGATCTCGCAGGATCTTTCGCCATGGCCCGGGTTTGGGTGCAGGATCTTTCAGGATTCTGCAGGGCCTGACTGACCCGGGTCTGGATTGACCTTGGTCAGAAGATCCCCGACACCAGAGGAGCAAGAGGTCACGAGAATGGCACAGTGGGAACCCATGCCGAGAAGCATCATTCTTGCCTCCAGGGTGCCCTGGGTTCCTTGGGTTTCGTCTTGTGATGGACAGAATGGACGTCCTGGGGTCTCAGGGTTGGGTTCCTTGTGGAAGGTTTCTTCTGGTCGAGCTCCCAATGTACCTTCCAAGATTCCCACGGCTTCCAGGATGTGCCATCTTTGCCAGTGTTCCGCACCAGCTGCGCCGCTAGATTCAGGAGGAAAAAAGGAAACACACAGACATAATTAATCATCGATTTCCTAGAAAATATGGGAAAATATGGGGAGTGGGGGGAAGACAGAAACCCAGAAAATACGTGAAAATATGGAGAATATTTTCATTTGTGTGTGTGTGTTTATTTGTGTGTCCTGGGGGGCCCCTTCATAGATGCTCTGGAAACCTTGGACCGCATCTTGGACGCAGTTCGGGACATCGCTGCGCTCGGACCCCGGGAGGGGCCCGGGCGCCGATTCTGAGCTGCCGTCGTCGCAGCCCGCCCTGTGCTCCGAATCTTGGAGATATGCTGCGGCCGGCGTTCTGCTGGGAGCGCGCCGCTGTTCGCTCAACCTGGGGCCCTGGATGCGGCCCCAAACGCTGGTGTTCCCCGCTCTCTCGCCCCTGCGAGCAGCAGCGCCGGCGTCGAGAGTTTGGGGCCGGGCGCACAATCCACTGCATGGGGGGTTGAGCTTCGGAGACCTCGGAGCCGGTGGATCTGCACATGCTCGGGCTGTGGGGTGGGGGCGAGCACACCCACAGCCGCCGCCTGCCACAGTCCCCGAGGATCGAACCCCCGAACGGCGGGCATGTATACGTCGCCGCCTCGCATCGGGCACTGCAGAAGCGACCACCTGGACAGGTCGACTGAGGGGTTCTGCACCGGTGCGCTCGACACTGGCACTCACGGTGTACAGGTGCAGTGCCCAGTCGGTGTCGCTGATCGTTGGGTGTCCTCCGCTGCCCAGGGGGCGGACGGCGGCACGTACGGCGCAGGCCCCATCCTGGGCCGGCGGCGCCTTCCGACGCCCGTGAGTTGACCCCGGGCGCCAGCAGCGATGCACCCCCGTGCGCCATTGTTGAGGTCATGGGGGAGCCCCCAGGGAGCGATGAGCGGGACCACCCGCCCAACTCTGTCCTTGCAGGTCACGGCGGGGGCCCCGCCGCCCAACGCGACGGCGATTCCGGTGGCAACGATCACCGGAACTCAAACCAGCTGGACTGGCTTCGCCCAACTGAGGCTGTTGGGTCACCGTTCAAGAGCGCCCTGCTCTTGGCCTCCTAGATGGGGTCCGAGTAGATGAGGTCGGAAGATCGCGCCGCATCGCCGATGCATCGACGATGCGGCTCGATGTGGAGACCGTGTTTCCCCAAGCCGACGTCGCCGATGCATCGGCGATGCATTGGCGATGCGGCGCGATCCTTCGGCCCCACCTACTCGGACCCCATCCACGAGGCCTCTACCTGCTGCCGTCCCCGCCGTTAATTATCCCCGCCACCGCGTTCGAGCAATAAAACGCTGGACACCTATCATTGCAGCTCCTCGTGCAGGGGCAGCTCCGCTCCCAGGGGGACAGACACGTGCCACAACGGAAGCGCGCGCTGTTCCAGGGATCGCAGGCCTTCCTGCTGCAGCGCTTCCCTGGTCGAAACCCCTGGGTTGGTGCCGTCCCGCACTGCGACAAGGATATATCCTCCTCGCCTTCCTGGAGACGCGATCCTGGCAGAGGGCACGCAGCCATGCCCCCCCCCAGGAGGGGTTACACCCTCCCGCGAGGGCACTTGCGGGCCACGCTGCTCGCCGACCCCTCTGGAGTGCTTGCGCCTCCCCTGGGCCCGACCGCGTCGCGCGGTCCAGGTCTGCGCCTGTCCCGCGCCGCCCCGCCCCGTGCCGGCCCGCCCCGCGGGGAGTCGGCGCTCGCGCGGCCCGCTGTGGCCGGCAGGGCTCCGCCCTGCGCCGCGGCTCCTCCTCGCGGGGGCCTCGGCTCGGCGTGCCCGGACGGTCTGGACTTCCTGGCCGCGGGGGTCGCCGGGCCCTCCCCGTCCACCAGCTATGGAGAGCTTCGCTCTCGCGCCCAAGGGGGGCAATCGGGGGGAGGGGGGCAAAGTACTGCGTCTCAGAAAATCCAGGCCTACCAGATGGGGTCTGAGCAGATGGGGTCGGAGCATCGGCGCCGCATCGCCGATGCATCGCCGATGCGGCTCGACGCGGAGCCCGATTTTCTTCACGCGGACGGCGCTGATGCATCGCCGAGTCCTCGGCGATGCGGCGCGATCCTCCGACCCCATCTCTTCCGACCCCATGCAGGAGGCGTCCAGTAGGGGTGGGGGTAGGCTTCTTAGAAGCACCCCTGCTTCTTTGAAGGCGCGGGCCTCGTCTGTAGAGGTAGGGCCGGCGCCTTCCGAGAAGCAGCCTCCTTCCAAGAAGCCTTTCCCCCCTCTCCCGTTCCCCTTGTCACGCGTCGCCAATGATTCCCAGCTGCGTGGTTGCCCGCGGGCCCTGCGCCCCTCCTCCTTTGGCCTGCCCGATCGGCCTCCGCTCGCTCCTCCTTGGGCTCGCCTTCTCTACGCCCTGAACCCTTCTACTGCACGCCCCTCTACGCCGAAAGTTAATGTTCAAGCTGATGTTTCTTCTTCTACTCTTGGGCCCGCCATGGGGCCCATCCCCCGCCTGGCGACTGGCTCACGCGGCCTGCCTTGTCGGCTCGTCCGCTGCACCACTGTCTTGCCCTCCTTTGTCGCGTATTGCCTCGACCGCCCGTTTGGCGCTTTCACCCACCGTTCTACCGCCGCTGCCTTGGCTCTCGTCGCTCGCCGCAGTGCGCCTCCTCTCTCGTCGTTCTCGGGGTGTCCTTCACCGCCCTGTCCTCCTCTGCACCTGTCCGTCGCCGCACCCTTTTCTGCTCACCTGTCGTTCGTAGCACCCGTCATCCACGGGCCTGTCTTCCACTTCGCCCTCTCTGTGCTGGACAGTACGCACGGCGCGGTTGTGCTGCACGGACTTCTGATCCGCTCAGGGGCCCGCCGCGCTCGTCCCAGCCCGGACTCGGTGTTCTACGCCTCGTCGCCGTGCGCGAAGCCGCGATTGCCAAAAAGTGTTAGTATTAGTGTGTGTGTGTGTTTGTGTGTGTGCGTGTTTGTGTGTGTGTGTGTGTCTGTGTGTGCGTGTGTGTGTTTGTTTGTTTGTGTGTGTGTGTGTCTGTGTGTCTTTGTGTGTCTGTGCATGCGTGTGTGCGTGTTTTGTGTTTCTTTGGTGCAGTCGGACGTCGATCACATATTCCGCACGGGTGCACTCGCAACGCGGTGCCGCGTGCACGCGATGTGTGTGCCCGCCAGTTTCCGCCAAAGGGAGTCTTGCGAAAGGGGTCTGGGGTCTTGTCGATCCTTGAGAGAGAGCATCGAGACAAAGGCGTTTCTTCGCGCTCGGCCTCCCATGAGGGCCCGCTTGGGGCTCTGGAGCCGTCCAAAAAAGGCTCGGGATGCCACGCTGGTCGGGGGGCAAGGGTCGGGACTTCTGGGGGCCCAGCATTGGAAATACCCGGGCATCGGAGAGCTGGGAAGGCATATATATATATATATATATATACATATATGCATATATACATATATATATATATACATATATATATATACATATACGCACTGCAGTACATGCCTGGCCAAGACCATCCTACGCCCTCCTGGCGCAGGCCAGGGGGGTCTGTAGTTGCTGTCACGGCTCGGGATGCCCTTTGGCCAGGCATGGTGGTGGTGGTGGTGGTGTGAGGCCTGCCCTCTGTGGAGAGGACACCGGGTGGAGCGTGGACCCCCTGCTGCTGCTCGTCCAGGAGGCTCTCCCCGCCGCCTCGGGGGCGCGGGGGGCGGCCGTGCCCCTCCAGGTTGCTGGCGCATCCACGCTTGCCGGAAGGAGCTGCTGGGCCGGCGGCTTCAACAAGTCCCTGCTGGACGGCTGGCTGGTGCAGCCGTCCCCGTGCTGTGCCGCAGCGTCCGTGGCAGGCTCCTTCAACGCCCTCTGGGGCCTGTGCAGGCGCGACGCGGGCCACTTCACGGTGCGCGAGTGCGCGGACCTCATGGCCGACCACTGCGACGTGCTCCGCGCGAAGAAGCAGAGCCGGTTGGAGAGGCTGCTCGGCGTCCACGAGGGCGCCCTGGACGAGTTCCTGGCCGCCCTGGACGCGCGGCTGGCGGCCGAGGGTCTCGAGTGGGCCGCGCGCGCCGGGCCCAAGGCGGTCACCAAGCCTGCCGCGATGCGCGCCTCGCGCGCGGTGCTGCGTGCGGCGTCCGCCGCGGCGGGCGGCGCACGCAGCACCGAGCGGCCCACGGGCGAGGCGCCCGGCGCAGACGGCGCGCCGACAGCGGAGGTCGCCGCCGCGGAGCGGCCCGCCCATGGGGCCGCTGCGGACCAGCCCGTGGAGGGCGCGGAACAGGCTGCCGCAGAGCGGCCCGCCGACGGCGCGCCTTCTGCGGAGGCCGTCGCCGCAGAGCGGCCCGCCCAAAGAGCCGCGGACCACCCCGCGGAGGGCGCGGAGGGGGCCGTCGCGGAGCGGCTCACTGACGGGGCCGCGGCGAAAGAGTGCGCGATCGCGGCGGAGGCCGCGGCACTGCGCCGGAGCGTGTTCGCCGCATTGGGCGAGGTGCTGGGCGAGGACTCGGGGAGGGAGGCCGACGGCCTCGCGGACGAGGGCGACGCGGAGGAGGAGGAGGAGGTCGAGGGCGCCGGCGGCGGCACGCAGCTGCCGCAGGAGTCTGCTCTGGTCCAGCTTGCGGGCGGGCCGGACTGGAAGAAAGAGCTGCAGGAGCTGCTGACGAAGAGGAAGGCCGTGTTCAAGCTGAGGGCGCAGAAACCGAACACCTCCGAGGTCGGGACCTGGGGCATCAAGCAGGCCGCGCAGGATCTCGCGGAGGCGCGCGGCTTGGGGACCGTGCGGGTGCGCTGCTTGATGGGCCGCAAGGGATCCATGCGAGGACTGGTCGCGCCCCTGAGCAAGGGGGACACGCAGTCCTCGATCGACCAGCAGTGGGACGCGTTGAAGGCCGCGTTCAGCTCTCCCAGCTCG
>CAUYUJ010002229.1:35000-47500 GCA_963575745.1 Prorocentrum cordatum | reverse complement strand
TTTTGTCTCGAGTCAGCGGCTTCGCCCCAGGGCGGCGAGCTGGTACCTCCTCACAATTGAGGTGCCACTGCCCTCAGATCCGCACAAGTTGTTCCCTCATGTCTTACAAACGGGTGGAGACGCTCCCGGAGGGCCTCCGAAGCAGTGCCACCCGTGATGCTCCGTTGGCCTTCTGGTGTCCTCCTTGCTCCTCCCCGTGCTCCTGGCGCGGCTGGCCCCGGGGGGTCCCCGTGGAAGAGGGCAGGCTTGTGGTTCTTCTGGCCGCTAGGCCGCTGCCTCTCCTCCCGCTCCTCCTCTCCTAGAGCGTGCGCTCCGCTTCCCCTCCCCTGGCATCGCTCGGACGTGTGCATTTTTCCCTCGGTGAGGACCTTCGAGGAGCATCCTTGATCATCTGGCGAAAAAACCACGCACAAAACCGAAAAAAACACTTGGAATGGACGTCCGAGCGATGGCGAGCTCCCTGACTCGTCCCGTCCCCCTGGGGCCCCCTGGATCGCCGCGCCTTGATCCGCCGATGTCCATCCCCCATGGTTTTTGGATGCCGCCTTGAGGTTCTCGCGTGAGCGCAAGTACACGCACTGCCCATGGAGTGTCACACATGTTTGTTGACATACAATGGTAGAAGTGGCTCCCAGCATCGACATGTGTATTCCTCGTGTTTCTTTTAAGTTGCAGGCTCCAAAGCTAAGCAGCACCCTAATTTGCACATCTTTCACCTATCAATGGCAACCATCGCGGACCCAACACAGTGGTTCCTTGCAGCCTATGCGTTGCAATCCAGGTGGTGCATCCGCTGCAGCGCAATGCACGCACATGTAGTGCAACCTAGGTGTTACAATCAATGTCATGCAATCTAGGATGGTGCAAACAATCTAGGTTGTGCAATCTATGCAATGCGATGCAACGCAATGCGAAGCAATGCAACGCATCTCAAAGCAATGCAAACGAATGCAACGCAATGCGAAGCAATGCAAAGCATTGCAAGACGGGCGGCGACAAGGCGGCGGGCGGCGACGAGGTGACGACGGCGGCAACATGGCGACCAAAGCGGCCCGCAGGCCCAGGCGGCGGCGACGAGGCGGCGACGACGGCCACATGGCGGCCAGAGCGGTCCGCAGGTCTAGTTCCTTAGGAGACAAGGGAGAAACCCTAAATGAAAGCGCTGTTGTGAGAATGTGTGTACATACCAGTCCATCAGGGAATGATGAGTGAAGCATTTCATTAACGCATTGACGAACGCAAGCGACGTTTCCTAAGTTTTGCGTGTTGCCTTGGTATATCTCGGAAAAGATTGACTTGGTTGTTCAGTGTGATGCCGTCAAGCCTGATTGGTTGGTCAGCTGGCGGCCCTCATCTTCTCGGAGGGTCCCTTCCCCAGGAGGGCTGGAGCGTGAAATGTAGACGGGCACCTACATCTTACGTCGACCAAAGGACCCCGCCTGATACCCTCCTTAGTGTGAGTCAGAATCACCCTCACCGACGACCAACGATTGTGCTGACGAGGAGATGCGAGGATATCTGGATGCGCCGTCTAGGACTTTTGAGGTCTGTGGGGCCCGCGGGAGTTGTGCGACTTGTGGGGCTCGTTGGCCCCGCTGGTCCCGTAAGCATGGGGCTCCCGCTCGAGCTTTCGTGGTTCACTCACAGACGAGGCTCCCGACCGAGGCATCCTCGCGATATGCCACCCTTGGGGTGCTCATGTGTTAAGCCTGCTACAATCGGCCAATGACCCGCTCGGATTACTAAAATTGTCTGCGGGCCACATAGGGAGGGGTCTCCCGCCTGAGACTTCCCCGCAAACCACTCATAGACGACGCCCCCGCTCCAGACATCCTCACGAGTTGCCCCCCTGTGGGGCAAGATGATTTGCGGGCCCCATAGGGAGGTGGCTCCCGCCTGAGACATCGAGGCCCCTCGCTCGGGACATCCTCACGATTTGCCCCCCTTGGGGTGCTGAAGTGACGTGCCTTCTGCAGTCGGCCAATGACCCGCTCGGGCAGCTAACCCGACCCGTGGGCCCCGTAGGGAGGGGGCTCCCGCTTGAGATTTCATCACACGTCACTCACAGACGAGGCCCCCGCTCCAGATATCCTCACAGTTTGCCCTCCTTGGGGCGCTCAAGTGCGATGCCTGCTTGCCACGGAAGGTCTGTGGCCCGCTCGGATCGGTAATGATCTGCGGGCCCCATGGGGAGGGAGCTCCCGCCCGGGACCTCCTCGCGATTCGCTCACAGCGGAGGTTCCCGCTCGAGACGTTCTCTCGGTGTGTCCCCAGTAGGGTGCTCAAGTGAAATTCCTGCCACAGAAGGCCAATGGTCCACTCGGGTTGCTAACAGGACCTGCGGGCCCCATAGGGAGGGGGGGGCGCCTGAGACTTCACCGCAATTCATTCACAAACGAGGCTCCAGCCCCAGACTGCCTCCATACTCAAGCTTGAAGATGCACAAAGTGAAGACAGTTGCATGATCCCGAAGGCCGCCTCGGATTAGCAACATGACTTTCATATAGGGAGGGGGCTCCCGCTTGAGACCCCCCCGCAATTCTCGCACAGACGAGGCTCCTGCCTGAGGCTTACTCCATGCTCAAACTTGAAGAAGCCAGAAGTGACGAGGACCCGCTCGGATTAGTAACGTGAGTTATGGGTCCCGTGGGGAGGGGGCGCCCGCTTGAGATTTCCTCGTAATTCACTCATAAACAAAACTCCCGCCTGCGACTTCGTCCAGAATCGAGCTTGAACAGGCCAAACATGACGGCGGTTACAGGATTCCGATGGCCCGCCCAATGAGTAGCATGAGCTGCGGGCTCTGTAGCAGGGGGGGCGGGGGCTTCCGCCTGAGACTTCCTCGCGGTTCACTCACAGACGAGTCTTCCGCTCGTGACTTCCTGAAGATCAATGTGCGAGCGCGTGGGCGAGTGCGAAAATATTTTGCGGTGATGAACACGATGAAGATGGCATGATGATCAGTGAGAAATTGGCGAATGTGAGTGAGTGGCTGGGCGTGATGCGATGGCGATGATGAGAGTGAGTTTGTGAGTGCATCAGTGCGTGTTTGTGTGAGTGTGGGAGAAAGAAGGGAGGAGGAGGAGAAGGAGGAGGAGTATGAGGAGGAGATCCTGCGCGAGGGTTGTGCAGAGAACGGAAGAACACCACTTTGGATGAGGAGGCTAGCGAAAGGATCATGAATCTGCAACACGCATGGGAACATACACACACACACACACCGAACCGCTCTGCTACCAGACTCATCGCGGGGATTCGCACGTGTGCACCTTTTTGCGCAGGCACACCTCAAGCTTATTGGAGCTGATGTGTGCCGCCCTTTTTTGCCGGTCCAATCTCCGTGAGATGTTTGCAGCGGGAGTTCGCATCAAATTTCACATTGGGTCTCGGCCCTTTTCTGACGGCCCCGTCAGGCGAAATCGGCCCCCCACCCGTTGTTACGAGCCTCGAAGCACCACGCAACATCGCGCACACACACACACGAAACAGCATACGTACAGCCGCAACGGAAGAACAAAAATACGCAAGGTAAACTAAGTTGTACCCCAAGCGCATGTTGGTTTGTTGATTGCCGTTGACACTTCGGTCGCAACGGTCCGGACATTCCTGGGCCATTCTCGGTACACGGAAGAATGTGGTAACAAGCTGTAGCAACCAAACGTACCAAACACAATGTTGAGCATTGCAGCACGAAGCTCACATCGAAACCCCCGTGTCAAAGGATTGCACCGCCCACGAAGATACAAGCCAGTCGGAAACCAATACCGACCCATGAGCAGAAATCTAATCGCTTCGCGTAACACCACCAGCCCATCCAGAAACGCTGCCCCGGCGAGTTGCCTGGATCAGGAATGTGATGTGGAGGAGAGCGCAGTGGAAACAGGGGTTGGGGAAGCCGTTATACCCAAAGAGGGGGAGGAGGCTGGAGGAATCGGAGGAAGACGGAGGAGGAGGAGGAGGAGGAGGAGGAGGAGGAGGAGGAGGAGGAGGAGAGGGAGGGGGAGGGGTAGGGTGGGAGGGAGGAGGGAGGAGGAGTCCGAGGTCGGGGAGCGACATCGAAGTGAAACAGAGGCCCTCCACCGGAAGATCGGCTTCGTGCTCGTGCCTTGTGTGCGTCGGGGGCTCCCAAGCGGGGTGGTGACCACACCGTGTGGTGAGTCGGTGGGGATTCGGGGTCACCGCACGGTTTTGGGACTTGGGTCGTTCTCCGAGGATGTCTCGGGCGACTGGAGCCTCCAGGGTCCCAAAACCGTGTGGCGACGGACCGTGCGGTGAGGTCTTTTGGGATTTCGAGGTCACCGCCGGGTCTGTCACCACACGGTTTTGGGACACCCAAGTGCGGGCAAGGCGAAGTTGTGTGGGCGGGCGAGACGAACGAGCCCTCCTCTGGCCAGGGCGCCGCCAGGCTAAAAGGGGCCGCCCCCCCCCCCCCCGGTTGGCCAGCGGTGGCTGGAGGTGCTTCGCCGTGGTGTCCCATGATGTTTTGTGGTGACTTGTGGTGTCCCGCGGTGTCCTGTGTTGTCCCGTGGTGTCCCGCGGTGGCACGTGGTGTCCCGTGGTGGTCAGAGGTGTCCCGTCGGTGTACCGTCGATGTCCCGTCGGTGTCCCGTAGTGAGATCGTTTTCGAGATCGATAGTGAGATTAATCGTGAGATCGATGGCGAGATCGATAGCGAGATCGATAGTGAGATCGATCGTGAGATCGATAGTGAGAGGGATATTGAGATCGGTTGTGAGATCGATAGTGTGATCGATAATGATCGATCGAGTGCGATCAATCGTGAGATCCGTAGTGATGTCTGGTCGTTGTCCAATCGTTGTCCGGTAGTGGAATCGATCGTGAGATCGATAGCGAGACTGATAGTGAGATCGATCGTAAGATCCATATTGAAATCGATAGTGAGATTGATCGTGATATCGATCGGGAGACCTGTAGTGATATCGGTAGTTGGATCGTAGTGAGGTCGATAAGGAGATCGACCAGGAGGCCGATAGTGAGATCGATGGTGAGATCGATCGTGAGATCGATGGTGAGATCAATAGTGAGATCGGCAGTACGGTCGGTAGTGATATCGATAGTGAGATCGATAGTGAGAGGGATATGCAGAGCGACTGTGAGATCGATAGTGAGACGTTGGTTTCTCCCCCCAAAACCTCCTCGTCACCCGAAGGGCGATCATACATGTAGGCGGATGATGGAGAGGATGAAGAGATGAGGAACGGGAGTCAGAGGGGAGGGGGAGCAGAAAAGGCCAGGATCTTTTTGGATGTCTCTTGGACTCTATTCGGATGTCTCTTGAGATCTTCTTGGAATCATCTTGGGGCGTCTGAGGTGGCTTCTTGGCAGATCCACGTGCCTCTTGGAGCGTCTTTGGTGCCTCGGGGCAGCCTCTTGGGGCCTCTTGGGGGTTTCTTGGGAACATCTTGGGGCTCTCTTGGGGATCTCTTTGGGCCTCCTGGACACCTCTTTCGGCCCTCTTGGCGTACTCTTTGGAGCCTCGGGGGCCATCCTGGGGCCAGCTTGGAGGAGCTCGATCAAATAAGGGGCGTACTTAATGGTCCCCCCCCCAGGAGGGCCAAATTGGCCGAACACATCCGGGAAATCACTGACCGCCCGAAAGAGCTGCTACGACTTCAGCTGACGTACAGCAAACAAGACGAATTACTACGCACAACAAGTTGCAACGTAACAAGTGCAACACACTACTCAACGTCGCCAGGACATATGATAAGAGCTGCACGCGAGACCATTGTAGCCGCTTGTGTTGTGTCACCCTGTCCCCGACCTTCCCCAGAACACTCTCGTCAACACGCTGAAAAGCCGACGTAGGGACCAGCATGTCAGCAAGCAGCAAGCATAGAAAACACATGCACAAAGCGTTTCAATTATTTCGGAACTCCGAAAAACAATGCAAGATGAGCTGCATCGAAGTTACATCGAAACCCATCGTACTCTTCTCTTGTGGTTGTCGCCGCCCTCCCCGAACCTCCCCAACCTGCCCCCACCACGCGCGGACACCCACTGTAAGCTCGAGTTCCAGCCCGCAGCGAATCCGCATCAAGCGACCGCCGTTGCCACGCTGGTTCAGGCCGGTCGTGTTTCAGGCCGTGGGCCTCGCATCAGAGCAGTGTGTGGTGTCGGCGGCGGAGGTCATGGCCCATGGCTGGACACGCGCCAGGGAGCAGGGCAAGGTCACAGAGGCGCAGGGGTAAGCTGGGGAAAAAATTGACGAAGTCGGGCTCGACTTCCAACAGAAGAACACACCATGTTCGTTCCTCTGTGCACGCTTCCTTTTCAAGTCGAGTTCGACTTCAAACGAAAACCCGCAGCTCACTCAGGAGACCCTGAAGACCGTCCCGCATCTCGACGACAGGGCCTTGGCGGCCCTGCCTTTCGAGGCCTGCGGGCACACGGCGTGGGACAAGCTGCCCGCGATCGGCGCGGGGGGTGCGCAGGTGCAGGGCCCGCCGAGCTCGCACGACCTCGGCGCCGGAGGGAGGCGGAGCAGCACCGTGAGCTCGACGGCGAGCACCGCGTGCTCTCTTGGCAGCCAGTTCCGCGAGCACCGCAAGGATCTCAGGGGCAAGGTTCGCGGAATGGGGGGGAAAGGGGCTCCGGGGCGGAGGCGTCGATCCCCCATCGCCCGCGGATCGCCGACAGGGGCCCGATAGCCCGCCCCGCGCAGGAGCGGGCGATTCTGCTGTCGGGGGCTTAGCTCGAGGAGGGAGGACGCCATAAGCATAAACTTTCAGCGCTCCGCGCGCCAACAGTCTGTGTTGATGCTGTTGTGTCTCTACTGTCGCCGGTCCATCGGCGATGCATCGCCGATGGCGAGCCGGTGCTGCCCTCCCCCCGAGCCGGTCAAGTCGCCTTTGGGTCGCTTGCCCGCGCTTCCCTCGAGACCGCAGTTTTGCCAAGTTCTTGTTTTCACTGCCCCGTCGTCGAGCTCGCCTGGGGATGCATCGTGGATAGCCCTCCTGAGGGGCAGCGGATTCCTCCTCCTTGGCGTTGAACAAAACAAACAAACAACACAGGAGGGGCAACGCTACGAGCTCGTGGCCGCCCGCCGTCGCGTCAACCGCCAGCGGCTCCTCGGGGCCGACGGCGCCTTCGTTGGGGAGTGCGCGAGCGGCTTCTGCGGCACCGACTGCACGAGGTGCGCGGCAAGGAGGCGCCAGGAGCAACGATAGGGGGGGTGTGGGCATAGGGGGGGGCGCAACGACCCCCAATCACCCACTGATCGGCGATAAGGGGCCCGATGGCCCCACCCCGCCCAGGAACGCTCGGATTTGCTATCGGGGGCTTACCGCCGATCCGCCGACGATGCATCGCCGATTCCAGGTCGATGTTTCCCCCCCCTGTGCCAGTCCCCCCTGTCGTTGCCCCTCAAGGCGGGAGTAGGCGGCCAGGGCCGTCGCGGGGGTCCGACGGCGCAGCATGCTGCGCTCGCGCTCCGCGTTGGCATCGTCGGCGGTGCGGTCTTGTCTTGCTGCGCCTCCTCCTCTTCCTCCTGCTCCTCTTTGCCGACATGTGCCTCCCTTTTGACGAGATTTGCCCCTCCTCCTTCTCCTCCTTCTCCTCTTCCTCCTCCTCCTCCTCCTCCTCCTCCTCCTCCTCCTCCTCCTCCTCCTCCTCCTCCCCCCCTCCTCTCTGACGAGATGTGCCTCTTCCTCCTCTCCTCCTCCTCCTCCTCCTCCTCCTCCTCCTCCTCCTCCTCCTCCTCCTCGCTTGAGTTATGAAAGCAGCAGGGTGCCTTTGCCCCAGCTGCTGTTTAAAACAGCGCGCTGCGCTGTTCAAACCTTGGGAAGCCCCCCCGGCCGCAGAAGACCCGGGCGCGAAGCGGGAAAAGGGCCGGTGGACCACAGGACTGAAGCGGAGCTAATCAAGACGGCTGTCAGCACCCAGGGGACCACCACCAACACCACCAGGAGGGGGAGGGAGGTCGTCAGCGTCGTCGTCGTCCGTCCCGCCGCCCGCCAGGCCGCCGCCCGCCGGAGAGAAAGGGGAGGGAAGGGAGGGGGGACCCAGGGCCCCAGGCGGGGAGACCGCGTCCCCGAAGGCCCACCCGCCAAGGCCGGCGAGCGCCTGCATGATGGCGACGCCGAGGCGGCACGCCATCGCCTGCAGCTGAGCCCGACGCAGAATCGAGCCCCCGGCAGCCTTAGTGATCCACCCCGTTTTCGCCGTGACGCGGGGCTGGGCCCCCCACCAGGCTGGCGCGACCCGCAGATTCTCCCCGAGTTCGAGCCGACGTCCAGCAAAACGCGGGCACTCGGCCCAGATATGCCGAGCCGACGCCTGGGTGTGCCCGCAACCGAACGGGCAAACGCACGCGCTGCCGTGCCTGCGCGTCGGCGTGCACGCGGCCCCGCCCCTCCAAACGGCGAGGAGGTTCGTCTCGTATCGGCCCAGCGATCGCCGGAACTGGGCCCACGGCGGCGCGCTCTGAACAGCCAGATCGATCTCCCCAATCCCCTCTTCGTCGTGCCGCGGCGGGGGCCCAGGCGCCGCCCGGGGGCGAAGGAGCGCCGCCCGGGCGCACTCCCGGAGAACGTGCTGACCGCGATCGGATGAGGCGTCGAAAGCCCTCCAGGGGGGGCGAGGGGTCCCAGGGCACCGGGTTCTCGCTTCGCGGCTGTCAGCGGCGGCTGCAGCGGTGACCGCCGCCGCGGCCCGGGGGTCGAGCGCCGCGGCCCGGGGGTCGACCTCCTCCTCCTCTCTTCCTCCTTTTCTTCCTCCTCCTCCTCCTCTCTGACGAGATGTGTCTCCTTCCTGGTTCCCTCCCCCTGCTCCCCGCGCGTGTCTGGGGTACGTCCGCACGTGCTTCCGCGACGCCTCGCCCGCCAGATGTGGTCCGTCCGGACGCCGCCCTCGTGGCCTGCTGCTTCGGAATCAGAAGTTGCGGGTGTTCTCCAGGGGGCACCAGCAGCTTACCAGCTCGCTTTATAGCCGCTCAGCTGCATTCCCCTCTGGTCCCCCCGCCCTGCCCACGTCCATGTAGGGTGAAATGTCCCTGCGCGTGACCAACGCGCCGCCCTTACGAGGAATACGGTAGGCGGTACGGCGCCGATGGCGCGGCAATTAAGTTGCACAGCTTTCGATTGGGCTGGCAGCTACATGTTGCAGTCGTGGCATCAGGCATCCTGTTGTCGCAGCCCCGTCTGCCACGAGCAACACAGCGTCACACCTGCATTGCTTGAGCGTCGGTCAACGTCGAGGTCGCAAAATGGGCGAATTGGACGCAGAAGGACCGTCATCTCTAAAAACTTTGCGGCCAGGGCAAGTGCCCGCACACGCATGGGGCTCAGCAGTCAGACGCGCCTTCTTCTAAGCACCAGCGTGACCTCCAGTGCCACGTGTACCGTTCCCTCTCTCTCTTTCTTTCTCTCCCTCTCTCTCTCTCTCTCTCTCTCTCTCTCTCTCTTTTTTCCCAACCATCCTGTGGTGTTGGGTCCTCGTTTTGAAGAGACGGTGCCCCGCGTTCTCCTTCCTTCCTTCCTTCCTCCCGCTTCCTCCTCCCCCCTCTCATCATCATCATCATCATCATCATCATCATCATCATCATCATCATCATCATCGTCATCATCATCAACACCCATTTCGGCACACCCCTCACACGTTTCGTGGCTCCATAGGGAGCTCCACCGAAGGCCCCAGTGCCCGCGGCCGCATGCGTCCCCCACACCCATTTCGGCACACCCCTCACACGTTTCGTGGCTCCATAGGGAGCTCCACCGAAGGCCCCAGTGCCCGCGGCCGCATGCGTCCCCCACACCCATTTCGGCACACCCCTCACACGTTTCGTGGCTCCATAGGGAGCTCCACCGAAGGCCCCAGTGCCCGCGGCCGCATGCGTCCCCCACACCCATTTCGGCACACCCCTCACACGTTTCGTGGCTCCATAGGGAGCTCCACCGAAGGCCCCAGTGCCCGCGCGCCGCATGCGTCACCCACACCCATTTCGGCACACCCCTCACACGTTTCGTGGCTCCATAGGGAGCTCCACCGAAGGCCCCACCGCATGCGTTTCGGCACACCCCTCACACGTTTCGTGGCTCCATAGGGAGCTCCACCGAAGGCCCCAGTGCCCGCGGCCGCATGCGTCCCCCACACCCATTTCGGCACACCCCTCACACGTTTCGTGGCTCCATAGGGAGCTCCACCGAAGGCCCCAGTGCCCGCGGCCGCATGCGTCCCCCACACCCATTTCGGCACACCCCTCACACGTTTCGTGGCTCCATAGGGAGCTCCACCGAAGGCCCCAGTGCCCGCGGCCGCATGCGTCCCCCACACCCATTTCGGCACACCCCTCACACGTTTCGTGGCTCCATAGGGAGCTCCACCGAAGGCCCCAGTGCCCGCGGCCGCATGCGTCCCCCACACCCATTTCGGCACACCCCTCACACGTTTCGTGGCTCCATAGGGAGCTCCACCGAAGGCCCCAGTGCCCGCGGCCGCATGCGTCCCCCACACCCATTTCGGCACACCCCTCACACGTTTCGTGGCTCCATAGGGAGCTCCACCGAAGGCCCCAGTGCCCGCGGCCGCATGCGTCACCCACACCCATTTCGGCACACCCCTCACACGTTTCGTGGCTCCATAGGGAGCTCCACCGAAGGCCCCAGTGCCCGCGGCCGCATGCGTCCCCACACCCATTTCGGCACACCCCTCACACGTTTCGTGGCTCCATAGGGAGCTCCACCGAAGGCCCCAGTGCCCGCGGCCGCATGCGTCCCCCCACCATTTCGGCACACCCCCTGCATTTCTCGCACGGCAGGGTCATCACCACGGTGGCGTGCCAGGGGCGCACCATGCGCGAAGGCGACGGGGCGGGGGAACGGCGCTCCGGGGGCGGCCAGACCTCCGGGGCGCGAGCAGTCCGCGGCCAGACCATCTCTCGGTCCTGTGGACTCTCGCCCTGGGCCGTCGGCTGCCCGGCGCGCTGCTCCCTCGGTCGACGTCGCCCAGGCGTGATCCTGGATTGCGGCCGCCACGAGGTAGGGAACGGCAAGAAGGAGGACGACGACTGGTGGCTGGAGCTCTACGTGCTGCTCTCGCGCGCCACGCGCCACGAGGACCTCCTGCTCATGCGGGCGCCGCGCATCGAGTTCTTCCTGGCAGGGCCGCCGCAGGGCTTGCGGAAGCAGCTGGAGCAGTTTGCGGCGCGCACGAAGCGGTGCAGGAGGGAAGCGACGGCCCTCGCCAGGGAGCTCGGCTTCACCGAGTTCATCCGCGAGGCCTGACCTGAGGAGCGTCTCCCCCGAGCCGCGCCTTCTCTCGACTGCCCGACTAATTGTTTGGCCTCGCGCCGCGGACGACCCGCGCGCGTCGCTGGGACCCTCTCGGGGCGACCAGCGCGCGTCGCGGGAACTCCGTGCTGCGGGGGGCCCGGCGCCTCGTTCGCCCGTCGTCGCTCTGCCCAGCGGTCAGAGACTTGCCCGCTATCAGCCAGCCAGTTAGCTAGTCAGCTCTCTCTGCTTCGCGCAGCGGACGACCCGCGCGCGTCGCTGGGACCCCGCCCGGGGCGACCAGCGCGCGTCGCGGGGACTCCGCGCTGCGCTGCGCCCGCAGCCTTGGATTTTGGAGTGCGCGGGCAAAGAGGAAGGAAAAGAAGAGCCGAAAGCGGGCGCGATCCTCGCAAGAGGCGTGCCGACATGGGCGTCGCGACGTGCGGACGCTGCCGTCGGGGTTCCCGCGGAAGCTGCCTGCGGCGGCCACGCCCAGTGTCACGTGTGTTCGGACAGGCATGCTCGACACTTACACTAGGCGGTTCCATGATCGCATTCATGCAAATATATTCACTCGCGCGCAGACCCATTCATACTCAGATTCCCTCGCGCTCTGACTCACCCGCGTTCTTTCTCTCGTAATCAGATCTATCGTATTCCTTTGCGTTGTGTACCCCGCCACATTTCGGCACGCCCCTCATGCGGTTCGTGGCCCCATAGGGAGCACCACCGAAGAATATATTCACAATTGCGATACTCACAACTGCATATGGTTGGGTCCTTCGCCAGGATATTTATATCTCTCTCTTTCTTGCTGTCTGTATTTATCTCCCCTCTCTCCCACTTGTTTTTTCCCGTTCTCTCCCTCTCTCTCCCCCTTCGAACGCGCAAGCGCAACATCGGATCGCGTACCAGCCAGAATTGGTCGATAAGCCCTCTGGGCACTGCAGCTTCCCCTCGCCTCCCTGCTCCCGCTCCTCTCCTTATAATGCGTTCGCTGCCGGGACACCGAGGCGCGATCCCATGGGGTACGCGATCCGGCGGATACGTGGGGCGCGGGGCCCGGGGTAGCGTCAGGAGGGAACAAAAACACAGACACCATTAATCGTCGATTCCTGAGAAAATATGGGAAAATATTGGAAGTGTGGGGGAAGACAGAAACCCAGAAAATATGAGACAATATTAGGAATATGTTGATATGTGTGTATTTATTTGTATGTTTTGGGGCCCCTTTATAGCGGTGCAGGCCCGCCCTGGGATCGCGGCCTCGGA
>CAUYUJ010002229.1:0-25000 GCA_963575745.1 Prorocentrum cordatum | reverse complement strand
TGAGGCTGTGACTGCGACTGCCGTTGCCGCTGCGACTGCCATCGCGAATGCGACTACGATTGCAAGAACAGCAGAACTCTACAGCTGGATTCTCACCTGAATCTTAAGGGGAATGCTTTCAGATATGCTTCTACACATCGCTGTTAGGTTGCTTTGCCGGGTTGCGTTGCCGGGGGATAATTGGATTTTTCCGAAAAGCGAAGACTGATAGGTTTTCTTGTAGTGTCAAAAGAGCTCACAGATCACTCCACAGGGGGGTCCGGGCATGTGTTGGGGCGTTTCCGGGCGGCATGAGCCGGGCTCGTTTTTCACCAACAGTCACACACTTCGTGCTCTTCGCCTTCCCAGAACTCCATTCCCAGGCCACATTCTGGGGGGCCGGATGCAACTGTAGGCCACTTCGTGCTCTTCGACATCCCAGAACGCCATTCCAGGGCCACATTCTGGTGAGGGGATTGCAACCAGTTACAAACTTACGTGCCCTTCGGAGTTCCCAGAACACCATTCGGGCCACATTCTGGAGGGTCCTCCGGATGCAACAGTCCACACACTTCGTGCTCTCTCCCGGGCCACATACTCCATTCCGGGCCACTATTTTGGAATAGCCCGGAACCAACTGTTAGGCACTTCGTGCTCTTCGAGTTCCCAGAACTCCATTCCCGGGCCACATTTTGAATGCCCGTAGCAACTGTAGGCAACTTCGTGCTCTTCGACTTCCCAGAACTCCCATTCCTGGGCCACATTTTCAGCAGGGGCAAGAGCACGACGAGGAGGAGGACGAGCAAGACCAGGAGGACGAGGACGAGCAGGAGCAGGACGAGGAGCAGGAGGAGCAGGAGAAGAATGACGAGCAGGAGGAGGAGGACGAGCAGGAGGAGGAGGACGACCAGGAGGAGGAGGACGACCAGGAAGAGGAGGAGGAGGAGGAGGGGAGGGGAGGAGTTACAGGAGGAGGTGGAGGAGGAGGAGGAGGAGCGGAGGAGGAGGAGGAGGAAGAGGCGGAGGAAGGAGGAGGACGAGGACGAGGAGGAGGAGGAGGAGGGGCCCGGGGAGAGTACAGGAGGAGGAGAACGAGGGACCACAGGAGGAGGAGGAGGAGGAGGAGGGAGGAGGAGGAGGAGGGGAGGAGGAGAGACACCAGGAGGAGGGCGACGACGCAAGCGAGGAGGACGAGAACGAGGACGACCAGGAAGAGGAGGAGGAGGAGGAGGGGAGGGGGAGGACTACCAGGAGGAGGAGGAGGAGGAGGAGGAGGAAGAGGAGGAGGAGGACGAGGAGGAGGAGGAGGAGGACGAGGAGGAGGAGGGGGGGGGAGAGCACCAGGAGGAGGAGAACGAGGACCACCAGGAGGAGGAGGAGGAGGAGGAGGAGGAGGAGGAGGAGGAGAGAGCACCAGGAGGAGGAGGACGAGCAAGACGAGGAGACGAGGAGGACGAGAACGAGGACGAGCAGGAGGAGAGGAGGAGGAGGAGGAGGAGGAGGAGCAGGAGAAAGAGGAGGAGGAGGAGGAGGAGGCAGGCTGAGGCTGAGGCTGTGACTGCGACTGCCGTTGCCGCTGCGACTGTCATCGCGAATGCGACTACGACTGCGAGAACAGCAGAATTCGACAACTGGATTTTCATCTGAATCTTAAGGGGAATGCTTTCAGATATGCTTCTACACATCGCTGTTAGGTTGCTTTGCCGGGATAATTTCTGATTCTGCTTCATGTTTCTTCCAAAGCCCGCCTGCAGGAGGACATGCCCGACGTAATCCTTACCTGGCCCCCCTCCCCCCGCTGGGGCTGGGCCGGGGAGCTTTGAGGCCCGATCATGAGGATGTTTCGCAAGAGCGGCGCAAAGAGTGTACGCCCCCATTTGCCCCCCCCTCCCTGTGGGGTGGTGGGGGGTGGCCATGTGGGGGCGGGGGTTCTCGTCTGCTTACCTGTACGGCGAAAGGTTTTGAGTAATGCTCGGTCTCTGGGAGCCCTAGTCAGATCCAGAAGACGACTTGACTCGGGATGGAAAGCCGGTCCTGGGAAAGGTGTTGAGACCTTCGGGGGCCCCACGTTTTATCGGAGCCGAGGAAGGAGGATATCTCTAGGTTGCCTCTTGGGGCCCTGTCGGCGCCTCCTTGGGACCTCGGCGGTGTCGTTATCCGCCCCTGACTTCAGCAGGTTCTGCAGGGGGAGGGGGGGTACAGGCACGGGTGATGGGCAAAGCCCCCCCAAGGCGCTTATTGACCCGTGCTGGCCTGGCGTTTTCTCTTCCACTTTCTGCTCGCAGCCTTGCGTTATCACGTCAGTTCTAGCGGGGGCGTTTCCCCGTCGCAACAATTTGGATGTCATGGTGCTCCTTATTTCGTTTTCGGCATCTTTCGCAGTCTCCTCTCGCGCGGACCTCCTGTTTACGTTGGAGGGAGGGGAGGGGGAGGAGGGAATAGAGAAGTTGGACGCCGACAGGACGAGGAGGAGGGCCGAGAGCGACAGAGGAGGAGGAGGGGGGGGAAGAAAACGATAAATAGAGCGGATGAGGAGGAGGAGGAGGAGGAGGAGGAGGAGGAGGAGCAGAAGCAACAATATGAGGAGGAGGAGGAGGAGAAGGAGGAGGGGAACAGAAAGAGCAGGAGACGGAGGAAAAGTGGATTGAGCGGGGGAGTAGGAGGAGGAAGAGGAGCAAGAGGAGGAGGAGGAGGAGGAGGAGGAGGAGGAGGAGGAGGAGGGGGAGGAGGAGGAGGAGGAGGTGGAGAAGGAGGAGGATGAGCCTGCGGGCACACGGCGTGGGACGAGCTGCCCGCGATCGGCGCGGGGGTCGCGCACATGCAGAGCCCGCCGAGTTCGCACGACCTCGGCGGCGGGGAGGAGCAGCACCGCGAGCTCGGAGACGAGCACCGCTTGAGCACCGCGTGCTCCCTTGGCGGCCAGCTCCGCGAGCACCGCAAGGATCTCAGGGGCAACGTTCGGGGGGGGGAAGGGGCTCCGGGGGGGATGCGTCGACCCCCGCTCGCCCGCGGATCGCCGACAGGGGCCTGATATCCCGCCCCGCGCAGGAACTTCTGTTGCATCTTCGGGGGACCTCGCCTGTCCCAAAAAATTGGTGTCTTTTTGGGGGCCCGACGCGTGCTCGATGCGGACTCGACGCGGATTTGGCGTGGATTCGACGCGGATTCGACACGGATCCGACACGGATCCGACGCGTCCGACATGGATTCGACACGGATTCGACGCGGACAGGGCCGCGACGGGACAGACAAGGTCCCCCGAGGATGCAAAATAAAGGAACGTGCGATTTTGCTGTCGGGGGCTTAGCTCGAAGAAGAAAGACGCCATAAACATCAATTTTCAGCGCTCCGCGCGCCAACAGTTTTTGTTGATGCTGGTGTGTCTTTACTGTCGCCGGTCCATCGGCGATGCATCGCCGATTGCGAGCCGATGCTGGATAGCCCTTCTGAGGGGCAGCGGATTCCTCCTCCTTAGTGTTGAAGAAAACAAGAGACAACACAGGAGGGGCAGCGCTGCGAGCTCGTGGCCGCCCGCCGTCGCGCCAACCGCCAGCGGCTCCTCGGGGCCGACGGTGCCTTCGTCGGGGAGTGCGCGAGCGGCTTCTGCGGCACCGACTGCACGAGGTGCGCGGCGGGGAGGCACCAGAAGCAACGATAGGGGGGGATGGGCATAGGGGGGGACGCAACGACCCCCAATCGCCCACTGATCGGCGAGAAGGGGCCCGATGGCCCCACCCCGCCCAGGAACGTGCGGATTTGCTATCGGGGGCTTATCGCCGATCCGTCGACGATGCATCGCCGATTCCAGGTCGATGTTTCCCCCTTGTGCCAGTCCCCCCTGTCGTTGCCCCTCAAGGCGGGAGTAGGCGGCCAGGGCCGTCGCGGGGGTGCGACGGCGCAGCATGCTGCGCTCGCGCTCCGCGTCGGCATCCTCGGCGGGGCGCTCTTGTCTTGCTGCGCCTCCTCTTCCTCCTCCTCTCTGCCGAAATGTGCCTCCTCTTTGACGAGATATGCCTCCTCCTCGTCCTCCTCCTCCTCCTCCTCTTCCTCCTCCTCCCCCTCTTCCTCCCTGACGAGATGTGCCTCCTCCTCCTCCTCCTCCTCCTCCTCCTCCTCCTCCTCTCTGCCGAGATGTGCCTCCTCTTTGAGGAGATGTGCCTCCTCGTCCTCCTCCTCCTCGTCCTCCTCCTCCTCCTCCTCCTCCTCCTCCTCCTCCTCCTCCTCCTCCCCCTCCTCCTTTCTGACGAGATGTGTCTTCTTCCTCCTCCGCCTCCTCCTCCTCCTCTCTTCCTCTTTTCTTCCTCCTCCTCCTCTCTGGCGAGATGTGCCTCCTTCCTGGTTCCCTCTCCCTGCTCCCCGCACGTGTCTGGGGTACGTCCGCACGTGCTTCCGCGAGGCCTCGCCCGCCAGATGTGGTCCGTCCGGGCGCCGCCCTCGTGGCCTGCTGCTTCAGAATCAGAATTTGCGGGTGCTCTCAAGGGGGCACCAGCTTACCAGTTCGCTTTTTAGCCGCTCAGCTGCATTCCCCTCTAGTCCCCGATGGGGAAGAGGAGAAGGAGCAGAAGGAGGAGAAATAGGAGGAGGAGGAGGAGGAGGAGGAGGAGGAGGAGGAGGAGGACGTGGAGGAGGACGAGGAGGAGGAGGAGGAGGAGGAGGAGGAGGAGGAGGAGGAGGAGGAAGAGGAGGTTCGTGCCTGTGCCCGGGGTTTGAGCGCCTACCTCCCTGGAGCTGGCGGCCCATGGTGGGTGCTCCCCGGGGAAGTGTGCGCGCGCGCCCTCCGCGAGCGCCGCCCTCCGCGAGCGCGTCGGGTCCCGCATCGGTGCCGGCCGGGGCCGGCTTTACAGAGGCCGGTGCGATCTCTCCGCGTCGTGGAAGGATCACGGTCAGGGGGGAGAAAACGCCATTGCACCCTTGCCTTACGGCGGGCATGCCCTTCCATACAGGAGAGGAATATCAAAATGGTATGGTGACGTTTTGTCGTGCTCTTGTGACCATATTGGATTTTTGTTTGACTCTGCTTCATGTTTCTTCCAAAGCCCGCCTGCAGGAGGACATGCCCGACGTAATCCTTACCTGGCCCCCCTCCCCCCGCTGGGGCTGGGCCGGGGAGCTTTGAGGCCCGATCATGAGGATGTTTCGCAAGAGCGGCGCAAAGAGTGTACGCCCCCATTTGCCCCCCCCTCCCTGTGAAGTGGTGGGGGGCGGCCATGTGGGGGCGGGGGTTCTCGTCTGCTTACCTGTACGGCGAAAGGTTTTGAGTAATGCTCGGTCTCTGGGAGCCCTAGTCAGATCCAGAAGACGACTTGACTCGGGATGGAAAGCCGGTCCTGGGAAAGGTGTTGAGACCTTCGGGGGCCCCACGTTTTATCGGAGCCGAGGAAGGAGGATATCTCTAGGTTGCCTCTTGGGGCCCTGTCGGCGCCTCCTTGGGACCTCGGCGGTGTCGTTATCCGCCCCTGACTAGCAGGTTCTGCGGGGGAGGGGGGGTACAGGCACGGGTGATGGGCAAAGCCCCCCCAAGGCGCTTATTGACCCGTGCTGGCCTGGCGTTTTCTCCTCCACCCGTTTTTCACAGCCTTGCGTCATCACGTCAGTTCTAGCGGGGGCGTTTCCCCATCGCACAATTGGGATGTCATGGTGCTCCCTATTTTGTTTTCGGCATCTTTCGCAGTCTCTTCTGGCGCGGACCTCCTGTGTGAGTGGAGGGAGGGGGCACTGGGTACTTTAGGGGCTCTAGTCTCTGGGTAAGAATCAAGGGACCACATGCTTCTTCTGCACGCCGGTTTGCAGGACGCGTTCGTAGTTGTATTTGTCGGTATGTGGTGGTTGCCCTCGTGGCAGTCTCAGCGCCACATATTGCTGCTACTTCCAGGAGCGCCTTCAGTATAAAGTTGTTTCGATCGTTACTAGGCGCTGCAGGGCTGCCACCGCTCAGAAAAAGTACGCGAGATTCCCATGTCAGGCCAGCCTGTTGTATGCTCGCTTGGCTTGGGACGGCCTCCGATTCGAACAGCCCAGACCGGCTTGTCGGAACGAGTTTTGCACACCGGAGACTGTGCAATGATAGTGCTGATAGTTTTCGCGTGGCATCTTGAGGAGGCACAATGGGGCCACCCATTGTCCTGGCTAATACGTCTTTGGAGCAGGCCTGGCGGATCGCGGCATGAGGGCTGATGTCTAGAAAAGAGTTGCACGCACTAGCCACCACAGACACCACCTGCTGGCTGGCTGGATGATCTCAATGACGAGGAGTAGACACATCTTCGGGCGTAATATGTCAAGATGCGGGGGGAGAATACCAAGGTCGCACGCGGACTGTGAATTCGGGCCGTCAGGGCTGGGCCGTCTTGGGTCTGGACCATCTGGGCTGTATCGTTTGGAATCAGGGCTGGAAATACCTCTGTTCAGCTGCCCTCTCCTCTCGACAATCGAACAATATGAAGACTACTCTCCTCTCTCCCCTGGTGGCGTCAGGGAAATAGCCCGCCCCCCTCCGCGTACGGGCTCTTTATACAGGATTCTCAGGAAACTGGTTTGTTTTTGCTTGATTTGTTTAGTGTGTGTGTGTTTATTTATTTATTATATATATATATATATATATATATATAAGCGAAATGCTGCTCTCGCTGAAGCGCTGGCCTCATTTTCGGGCTACCGCTTGTTCCAAGTCGTGCTCCCGCTGCAGCGTCGGCCTCATTTCTGCGCTTCCGATCGTTCCGAATTGTGCTCCCGTTGCAGCGCTGGCGCCATTACTTCCAGCGCCATGCCACGGCATGGTTTCCGGTCCTTCCAAATAGTCGCCAACATTTGGAGGAAAATGCCCCCCCGAAAATACCATCGGAAGTGATTACACATTCGGTGTCGATAATTTGATTTGTTGGGCCGCAGAAGACCCCTGAGGCGTCTCCCCGCCATGCTATGTCAGGCTACGCGTCCTCATTTCCCCGCTTCCGCGCTTGTTTTTTATTGTTTTTTGATGCTGCTCTCGCTGAAGCGCTGGCCTCATTCTCGGGCCACCGCTTGTTCCGAATCATGCTCTCGCTGCAGCGTTGGCCTCATTTCTGCGCTTCCGATCGTTCCGAATCGTGCTCCCGCTGCAGCGCTGGCGTCGTCATTTCCAGCGCCGTGCCACGGCTTTGTTTTCCGTCCTTCCAAAGGGTCTTCAAATCTAGAACATCCCCCGCCCGAAAAAACCATCGGAAGTAATTCCACATTCGGTGTGGATTCGTTGGTTTTCTCGGCCGCAGTAGCCCCCCCCCCCAAACTCCGGGGCGTCGCCACGCAATGCTATGCCAGGCTACGCGTCCTCATTTCAACGCATCCGCGCTTGTTTTTTTGTTCGAAATGCTGCTCTCGCTGAAGCGCTGGCCTCATTCTCGGGCTACCGCTCGTTCCACATCGTGCTCCCGCTGCAGCGTTGGCCTCATTTCTGCGCTTCCGCTTGTTCCGAATCGCGCTGCCGCTGCAGCGCTGGCGTCATTTCTTCCAGCGACATGCCACGGCATGGTTTCCGGCCCATGTAGAAAATGCCCTCCCCGAAAATACCATCGGAAGTGATTACACATTCGGTGTCGATTATTTGATTTGTTGGGCCGCAGGAGCCTCCCCCTCATTTGGGGGCGTCGCCACGCCATGCCATGTCATGCTACGCGTTCATCTTCAACGACATGCTATGCGATGTAATGATATGCCATGCTGTGACATCCGACTGTGCGCAGAGGGAGGAGATCTGCGCCATGGTAAGGGATGGGAGGGAGGGGTAGGACGTCAGATGTGACGCGAGCGCACCTAGCTTGCCCCCTCTCCCCTCCTTCTCCCGCTCCTATTTCCGGTTGCCATTCCCCTCTCCCGCCCCTTCCTCTCTCTGATCCTTCTCTCTCCGCTAACACTTCCATAACCTATTACCATTCCCGTATCAAACATGCCAGTGAAACGTGATGTCTAGTGGGGGACCCGAATAGTGGGTTCTTGGATTTTTCATGTACCACATTCGTGGCGCACTCTGTGCATGGCGCAACCTATGTACGTATTGCAATCCGCATTGCGCAACGCAAGGGATACAACTGTTCTGGCTTGCGGATGGGGTGCGGATCTCACGTCTTCAGGCCCCGCAGTCATTGCGCCCTTCACCTCCCCATCACGGCCCGGCGCCCGACCCACGGGAGGGGACTGTTGGGAGGCGGTCGCGGGCGAGCGGCAGACTGAGGGCCGAGGAGCCAAGCTCGTCTTCCGCCGCGGAGCTTGCCGCGCAGCACCGCGGGCCGGCGGGGCCGCGGGCGCGGGCGGAAGCCCTGGCGCGCCCGCAAGCGGCGGCCGGCGGGGGTGCCGCCACGCACTCCCGCAGCCGAGGATGCGGGGCGGCGGGTAGCCTGGCTGTCGTCGTGCGCTGCGTCGGCCGACGTGGCAGGTCCCGCCCACCCGGCCGAGTTCGTCGTGGTCTGCGTGTGGAGCCTGTTGGCGACGCCCGCGCGACGCCTGCACTACGACGTGGATGTTGGCTCGTCGGTGCGCGAGTTGCGGGCGCGGATCGTGGCCGACTCTGCGGTGTTGGAGATAGCATCGTAATCGGGCTGGGCACGAGGATCTTCGAGGATGCCGGCCAGTCCCTCTTCGGGTAGGGCGGTGCAGAGGACGTACACATCGTCGCAACCAGGCGGGTCCGCGGTTGGAGCGACGCCGAGGCCAGCTCCGACGAGGATGCGGAGGCCGCCCACGTTATTTGATCAGCCCGCCGATCTTCGGCGCGTGGTGAAAGGGCACTTGTTGACGATCGCGGTTCTCCTCGAAAGGGCCTGGAGAGCGGCTCAGGCAGTCCTCTCTCGGAGTGGCGGGCGCCGTTGAGCTTGTCGCGCGCAGGTTCCGACGCCACCGCCGCCACTCGCCCCGCAACGCCAGGCCCGGATGAGCGTGTTCACGCTCCTCCAGGCCTTCGACCGCGTGGACGCGGGCGCGGTTAACTCCTGGGTCCTGGGCGTGCTGCCGACTGTCCGCGCGTTCGTCGAGGTGCACCCCGCTGCCGGGGGGGTGCAGCTTTCAGCAGGCTGCTGCCCAATCGGGATGATGTACTTCGTCTGAGGGTGCTGCTGCTTGGCGGGGCCGGGGTGGCGCCCGGTCTGCCGTCGCGGCACCCCCGCTGTTGATGACCGCCCGCCCATGGAGAAGCCGGGGCGCCGCTTCCCTTAGCGGCGGCGCCAGGTGGCAGAGCTGCGTGGGCGGCTGGAGCGGCATGGGCAGAGCGGTGACCCTCGTGCTGTTCACCGTTGGCGGCGCGGCACTGGTCGGCGGTGACGGAGGCGTCATGGCGCCCGCGCTGCGGGGAGCTTGCAGCGGGTTGCCGGGTAAAGGCGGTGGTGGCCTCGAAGACGCAGCAGGCGGTTTGGCTCTCGGCGGGGATGGAGTTCGAAGACAGTGACATCCACCGTTCCGAGTGCGCACTTCTCGGAGTATCCCATGGTTGCGTGCTAAAGGCTGCGATGCTCGACGCGGCGCGTGCACCCGCGGGGGCCGATAGGCTGACAGATCGAGGTGCTTGGCCAGCTGCCCACCCAGGTGCGTTCGTGGACGTGCGCTTCATCGGAGTGAGCGGAACGGCGCCCGTGCCCACTTGGCAGAGCATGCTCGGCGCCGGTCAGGGCGCGGTCCGCGCGGGCGGGGGCGCGGCATCAACAAGGGCCCCTCGGGGGGGGGAGGGCCGCGGGGCTGATCGAGCGGGATCGACACGGTCAAGAAGACGGTCCTGTCGGCTGGCGGGGGCATCCTGCCACGCGGCGCAAGACGCTCGAGAGCGTCGAGAACTCTTCTCGGGCATCGCCCTTCAAGGCTTCACCGCGGCGCGCGACGGGCAAGCCGCGGCCGCCCCATTTATATCATGCGGCGCGCGGCGCGCGGCGCGTCGCAAATCACCTCGATGGCCTTGCGGAGCAAAGGTTTTGAATGCCAGAAGGCGAGCTCTGGCTTGAACTGGACGACGCGGCTGGACCGACTGGCACGCGCAGCACGTGGATCTTTTTTTTCGACGCGCCGCTAATCATCGAGCCAACACTGAGACTGCCAGCGCCGCAGGTGCGTCTGCCTGGCTCTGCTTGGCTCGGGGCTTGGGATGCCTGCAAAACGGCCTGGTCTCGAATTGGCAACGCGAGGCGGAGACCCGCGGGGGCCATGTGGGGCCCTTCTCCTTCCAGTGGCAGGAGGTCGCGGACCTCCGCGCAGGGGCCCCCAGCGATCGGCGGCGACGCGCGGGGACTAGGGGCATGCGCCGCCCGACGAGGTCACCGATTCGACCTGCTCGTCGCAGCGCGCATAGCGGCCGCTTTCGCCCCCATGCTCCACCCTTTGTCGAGACCTCCCGCCGCCGACGAAAGGGGGCCTGAGAGGCAGCGCTCAGGCGTGGGCCCAGACGCCCAGGTGGGCGCGAGCTCCGAGGACAGCAGTCTCCTCACCGTACAGTGGGTGCTTGGCCATAGGTCGTCACGGAAGGGCGCCCACGACAGTGCCGATGACGCAGCGGCGCTGATAGCGCCCTCGCGCTGGCAGTGCGCTGGCAGGATCGAGCGCGACCGGATCGTCGGCATTTTCCAGGGCCGCTTCGGAGGGGAACGGGGGGTCGGTCATCGTCGTCGCATCGGAGGGCGGCGCGTCGCAGTCGCCGCGCACGGGCGACCAGACGTGCCCCGGCTTCGACGGCGAGAGTTCCACCCACTTCGACGCGCCGCCACAGCGCGAGTTCATTGCGGGCACGCAGCATTACTTGGGAAGTTTGTTCCAGCGCCCCCTGCACCAAGCGGCGCCGCGCCACGAATGCGCGCGCCCGTGCCCGGGCGGCGGAGGCGCAACGTTCTTCCGCTACCGCCCGCTCAAGTTCCCCAGGTTCGCGAGAGCGTCGCGGGTGCGCCTGCGCGGGCGGAGTGTTGTTTGAATCTTCCAGAGTTCACGATGCGGTCACGATCGCGACGGTGGATTCCATCTTGTTCATGGCTGACTGCGCGGCAACCCCCGCGCGCCGCTCGCGAGCCGCCTGCCGAGGCGCAGCGCAAGACCGCGCAGGAGCTGCGCGACGCGAGGGGGAACGCTCCGGTTGATGAGTTGGGACTCCCAAGTCTATAGGAGTCCGTGGCCTCCCACGCGGGCGAGGTGATCTACCTTTCTGGGTCGCTCCTAGTGGAGATCCCCGCCAGTCGCCGGCCCCCATCTCGACCTCATTGTCGGCCGACGAGGGCGGCCGGTCCCTCGACGTGGATTTCGGGCCTCAAGCCGAACGGGGGCCACGACGCCGAGAGGCCGCGCGTTTCCGCGAGGGTTGAGGCCGCGGCCACTAGCGCGAAGAGGGGCTCGGCGTGCTCGCACCGCGACAGGGCGAGCCCTCTCGCCATCGGGCGTGGACGGACATCTGCGCCCCGCTGGCGCTCAGGCCCCTGGGCCGTCAGCCAGGCGAGGGCGCGGATGCATCCGCGGGGCGCTGGGGGCGGCGCTTCGGCTGCGCGGCGACGCGTGGGAGTCCAGCTCGGCGGCGCGGCGCGCTTGTCCGACGCGGATCAGCGCACAGCGCGGGCGCGACTCAGACGGGCGACGCCGCGCGCAGCCGGGGCTCCGCGAGCGCCAGCGCCCGCAGGCCATCTGGCGGCACGAGCTGGGGAAGACGACTGCTGCGCCAGCGACCCCCGCCCGCTCGGGGCACCCCGCGCCGCTTCGACCAGACTTGCCGCCGCCGCGAGGAGGGTCGCAGACGAGAGCGAAGTGCGACGACCCCGCGCACTGCGAGATGACGCTCGCGGGATGGCACCCGAGCATCCGAGAGGCGCGCGAGGATTGGATGGTGCTCTGCGACGAGTGCGTCGTGGGGTAGCGTCGTGGAGGCGCTCGCCTTTGTTCGGCGCCGCGCCGGGCGCGCTGCGCGTCGCTGGGCGGGAATGCGCGCGCCAACTGCGCCTGCGGGCCTGCAGGGGCCTGGGCATGCGCGAGCAGACGGCTGCGCTTCTGGCCCCCCAGCGTCGCGCGCAGCACGGGGCGGCCCGCTCGCCCTCCGAGGACAACGGCGCCGATCAGAGGCCCCTCGACATCGGCGAGACGCGCGCGTCGCGGCACGGCGAGACGTGGGCCCCCAGAACAGAGGTGGTCGATGCCCCCGCCAGCGTAGGAAACCCGACGCTGGGCGGGGCCCCCTACGGAGGGGTTGGTCGATACCCCCACGTTTGGAGGACGCGCGGCTTTCCCAGGACAGTTGGTCGCTGCCCCAGCTCACGCGGCGGGCGGGGCCCTCGCGGGGGGGTGGTCGATGCCCCCTCAGGCGGCGTTGCCGAAGTGCTGCTCAGCGAAGCGCCCACTGGTGACGCCGCAGAGTTCGGGCACTCCCAGGCGCGTGGAGGGCTGCAGGAGCTGATCGGCACCATGGCTCGTCTGGCTGCCTCGTGACCACCTGCCGCGCACGATGAGCTGCCAGGGCGCCTGCGGTGGGAAGAGGACTGGGTCGCGCGCGCGCGGCGCCCTGCTGGCGGACCAGCGCTCGCGGCTGATGTCGCCTCCTGACGCAGCCGTGTTCCCCGGCTGGTTCGAGCGCAAAGAGATGGGCCAGAGTTCCCGAGAGTTCTGCGTCCGCGCCTGGGGCCAGTCGCCCGACTGGTTCGCCGATTTCAGGCATATGATCGGGCGCACCGGGCTGAGCTTGCCCGACAGTTGGCCTACTTCCGCATCGCCAGTGCATGCCTCGCGGGCCAGGGCGGCCGCGTCGCGACGCTACCGCGCCACCTCCGCCCCCGCCTTGGCAGGGTAGCTCTCGCGCCCCGACGGCCGCGGGAGAACGGCTCTCGGTCCCCGCGCCGCCCAGAGGGCGCTCCGCGCAGGGTGGGCGACCGCCCTCGCCCGGGAGCAAGGCCCGCGGGGGGCGAGCTGCGCGGCCCCGAACGGGCGCAGCACGGACAAGCGCGGCGATCGCATTGTTTCCGTGCCCGACTGTAGCAGCGAGGGCCTTGATCAGCCCGCAGGAAAAGGAGTGAGGAGAGAAGCCGATGGGGCACGCGACTCGCCCGTCGAGCACGATGAGATTGGCCAACTATTCCCGCGCCCCGACGCGGGCGGCGCGGCGGCCCGCGGCGCTGGCGTCGGCCCGGCGCCCTCGCGGCGAGGCGGGCGCCCGGCCGCGACGCCGCCCGATGCTTCCGTCGCGGGCGCGGCGCTCACGGAGGACACGTCGTTGTAGCGCAACTTGGCACTGTAGGCGGCGCTTTGGGTCATTGGTGTTGCGCCGCCCTATCGCGGGAAGGACATATGGCGACCTTGGGTCATCCCGTGCCTCGTGGCCATCCCCCAGGTCGCGATGCCGTCCCACGGCGGTTGTCGGCGGCGCTGCAAGCGCGGCGCGGCGCCATCCCCTCGGGTCAGCTCGCTGAGGCCCTGGCCATGGTTGCCTCGAGGCGAACTGCGGCACGCAGCAAGTTCCTCGTGGACGACGTGGCGAGCCTCGAGAATTTGAATCGCCAGACCTGGCGCAGTGCGATGACGACGCGCTGAGACTCCAGAGCCCTCGCGGACCTGACGGGGCGGATCGCGGCGATGCTTCGCGACCGCGCGCCGAGATCCCAGGGCCCCCTGGCGACCGCGAGGGCTGGGCGGAAGCGATCGAGAAGCGCGGGACAAGGTCCCCATGCATGCCAGACGTGACATCTGGCACGCAGCCCCGCTCCACCTGCGAGCTCCGCTGAGGCCGGCGCAAACAGCGCGAGCAGCGGCGCGCCTGGCGATGAAAATGCGCAGTCGTTGGGCGCAGGTGCGCGCGTCCTCGCCTTCTCTCCATTTTGTTCGTGCAGCCGCTCACGCCAGCGGCCCCGGGCCTTGGGTCGAAGTCAGCGTGGTCTCTCAGGTCGGCGAGACGCGATTCGTGCATTCTGTGACGCAGGGCCTTGCTGCCCAGACGCTCTTCTGGCAGGGCGTCATGTCGAACCTCCGTCTCGTGCTGGACGCCTTGCGGGCAGGCCTCACATTGTCTCTCTGTGATCTTCGCCCCGCTCATTGTGTCGAGGCGGGGACCTTCGCTCCAATTGCGCAGATCAGCACGTGCCAGCCGCCCTCCAGATGGGTCGCTGGGATGGCGCCTGCGGGGCGAGCAAGCCGCAAGGATCACTGCAAGGCTGGCTTCGGTGAAAGCTAGTAACGAGAACCGCGGGCCGACCTAGCTATTTACCTAACAGCGAAGACTGATAGGTTTCTAGTGGTCTCAAAAGAGAGCAGCAGATCACTCCACAGGGGGGTCCGGGCAGGTGTTGGGGCGTTTCCGGGCGGCATGAGCCGGGCTCGTTTTTCACCAACAGTCACACACTTCGTGCTCTTCGCCTTCCCAGAACTCCATTCCCAGGCCACATTCTGGGGGGCCGGATGCAACAGTCACACACAAAGTGCTCTTCGACATCCCAGAACGCCATTCCCGGGCCACATTCTGGGGGGCCGGATGCAACAGTCACACACTTCGTGCTCTTCGAGTTCCCAGAACGCCATTCCCGGGCCACATTTTGGATGCCCGGAGCCAACTGTAGGCCACTTCGTGCTCTTCTATTTCCCAGAACTCCATTCCCGGGCCACATTTTGAATGCCCGGAGCCAACTGTAGGCCACTTCGTGCTTCTTCGAGTTCCCAGAACTCCATTCCCGGGCCACATTTTGAATGCCCGGAGCCAACTGTAGGCCACTTCGTGCTCTTCGAGTTCCCAGAACTCCATTCCCGGGCCACATTTTCACTGTAGGCAACTTCGTGCTCTTCGACTTCCCAGAACTCCCATTCCTGGGCCACATTTTCAGCAGGGGCAAGAGCACGACGAGGAGGAGGACGAGCAAGACCAGGAGGACGAGGACGAGCAGGAGCAGGACGAGGAGCAGGAGGAGCAGGAGAAGAAGGACGAGCAGGAGGAGGAGGAGGACGAGCAGGAGGAGGAGGACGACCAGGAGGAGGAGGACGACCAGGAAGAGGAGGAGGAGGAGGAGGGGGGGGGAGGAGTACCAGGAAGGAGGAGGAGGAGGAGGAGGAGGAGGAGGAGGAGGAGGAAGGAGGAGGAGGAGGAGGAGGAGGACGAGGACGAGGAGGAGGAGGAGGAGGAGGGGGGGGGAGAGTACACCAGGAGGAGGAGAACGAGGACCCCAGGAGGAGGAGGAGGAGGAGGAGGAGGAGGAGGAGGAGGAGGAGGAGAGAACACCAGGAGGAGAAGGACGAGCAAGACGAGGAGGACGAGAACGAGGACGACCAGGAAGAGGAGGAGGAGGAGGAGGAGGAGGGGAGGGGGAGGACTACCAGGAGGAGGAGGAGGAGGAGGAGGAGGAGGAGGAAGAGGAGGAGGAGGACGAGGAGGAGGAGGAGGAGGAGGACGAGGAGAGAGGGGGGGAGAGCACCAGGAGGAGGAGAACGAGGACCACCAGGAGGAGGAGGAGGAGGAGGAGGTGGAGAGGAGGAGGAGGAGGAGAGAGGAGGAGAGAAGCACCAGGAGGAGGAGGACGAGCAAGACGAGGAGGACGAGAACGAGGACGAGCAGGAGGAAGAGGAGGAGGAGGAGGAGGAGGAGGAGGAGGAGAGAAAGAGGAGGAGGAGGAGGCAGGCTGAGGCTGAGGCTGTGACTGCGACTGCCGTTGCCGCTGCGACTGTCATCGCGAATGCGACTACGACTGCGAGAACAGCAGAATTCGACAACTGGATTTTCATCTGAATCTTAAGGGGAATGCTTTCAGATATGCTTCTACACATCGCTGTTAGGTTGCTTTGCCGGGATAATTTTTCAGTTGACGAGTAAAACGGGAATGGCGGCCCCCCGCCCCCCGTGCACGCGCGACGACGCATCGCCCAATTCGGAGGCGGCGGTGGCTAGACACACCACGACGCTTGGACCCTTTGGGTTTTTCCCCTCATCGTTTTCCGTTTCGTTGTCCTCCTTTTGTTTGTTCTCTTCATGTCTATCCCGTATCCATCTGGCTGGGGCACGCATGTCGATGTGCCCTGGCGCCGTCGCTGCCCCGGCCGGCACGGGCGCGTTCCCCAGTGGCCAGGTCGCGAAGCCGTTGGGACAACCCCGCTGGCCAGGCAGGAGGAGGAGGAGGAGGAGCAGGAGGAGGAGGAGGAGGAGAGGAGGAGGAGGAGGAGGAGGAGGAGGAGGAGGAGGAGGAGGGGGGGGAGGGGGAGGGGAGGAGGAGGAGGCGGAGGAGGAGGCGGAGGCAGAGGACGAGGGCGTGGAGGAGGCGCGCGGGGGCCCGCCCCGCCGGCCCGCTCGCCCGTGCCCGTCGCCGGACGTGGCGGGGTCGTCGTGGCCCTCGCCGCGCCGCGGCCGGCCTCGCCGCGGCCGGGCCCACCGTGGCCGCTGGTCCGCGCGGACGTGGCCGTCGCCGCCGGTGCCTCTCGGTCGTGGTCGCCGCCGCTCGTCGCGGTAGTGGCCGCCTACCCACAAACAAGCGGGTATTACTATTATTATTATTATTATTATTATGCTTATTATTATTATCATTATCATTATTATTATTACTATTACTATTAATATTAGTATTATTAGTAGTAGTAGTAGTATCATTATTAGCATTATTAATATTATTAGTTGTATTTTTATTATTGACGTCTTTATTTATTATTTTCATTTTTACTATTATCATCTTCTGGGCGAGTAAGACTCCTTCTGGGGATGGGTTGCCACCGCCAGCCTGGACGCAAAGGTTTCTCCCTGCGCCCGATTCGGGTGCGGATGGGTCACCACCCGCGCCCTTGGAGGCAAGAGCTCCCCTTGTGCCCAATTAGGCCTCCGAGCCCATAGGAACCCCAGTGTTCAGAGTTCATCACCTGTCAGTGAGCTCATGACCCGTTCGGATTCGAATGCTGAGGTGGGGGCAGGGAGGGCCTTCCGCTCGAGACTTCCTCGCGGTAAATTCACAGACGAGGCTCCCGCTCGAGATTTCCTCCTGATTCAGGCCTCACGGGCCCGAAAGTAACGACAGTCAGCGGGCTTGGATGACCCAGGCCACATACATGTGGGCCCTGTAAAGAAGTGCGGGCCCTGGAAGCATGAAGCTCCCGGCCGAGACGGTTTTGCGATTCACTCAAAGACAGAGCTCCCGCACGAGACCTCTTCAATATTCAGGACCGAGGAGCCCCAAAATGACGACAGTTACGAACCGTGTTTGGATGACCCCTTTCGGAGTAGTAGCATGCAGCGCGGGCCCCACAGGAACGGGCTCTCGTACGAGACTTCTTCGACATTCAGGCCTGAGGAGCCCAAGCGCGACGACAGTTACAGGGTTTGGATGACCCGCTCGGATTGGTAACATAGAGCGCGGGCCCTGTAAGGATGGAGTTCCCCGTCGAGACGTCCTTGCGATTCACTCGCCGACGGATCTCACGAACGAGATCGCGATCGATTACTATGATCATCGGTGATCACGATGGAATGGTGGTGATGGTCGTGGTCTGGTGATGATGGTGGCGGTGGTGACTGTGAGTGTGGCAATCTGACGTTGGCATGATGATGATCGGTAATCATGGCGGGATGGTGGTATGGTGATGATGTTGGTGATGATGAGGATGATAGAGAAAAAGAAGAAGAACAAGAAGGTGTGATGGCAATGATGAGAGTGCGGGGAGGAGAGGACAAGAGAGTGATGCCTGCGCGGGTGTGTCCAGAGACAACAAAAAATCAACTGTGGAAGTGGTGAAGGGAAGGACGGAACCAGGGGTGGAGCGTGATGAATGCGGGGTCGTGACTGCGCACGCAGGACCATCACGTTTTGGGCTGGCTGCGCGAGTGCAGATCGGCAATATACCACGAAAGCTGTGGTCTCGGGAGCAGCGATCGTTTTGTTTCACAAAAGTGCGTGGCCTCTTGCGGGCGGGCCCATCGCTTTTAAGAGGGATCGTGCCGACGGGAAGCGCAGAACCGGTCTCGGGCCCGCGGGCCCTCTTTGCTTTCTCACGATATCGTGCCCTGGGAGTGCGGGCCCACAGCTTTGCACCATTGATGTTTGCTTCGGACGTGCGGGCCATTTCATTGGTTTCCGCTCGCGCTCTAAAGTCGAACTTATTGGTTCCCAACCATCCCGTGGTGATGGGTCCTCGTGTTGAGTCTGCAGCGCCCCGCGTCACGTCCTCCCGCTGCCCCCCCTTGCTCCTCCACATCCCCCTTTCTCATCGCACACCTTCCCTCACACGCGTTGTGGCTCCAGAGGAAGCTCCGCCGAAGGCCTCAGTGGCAGGCTCCGCGTGCTACAAATCTGTCGTGCGCCCCATTGCGCCCTGTAGCGCACGACAGGCTTGCATCTTGCGGGCGCTTGGAAGGACGCGCGCTCCGAGCACCCGATCATTCATCCGTTGCGGGGGGGCCCCCCCCCCCCCCCCCCCCCGATAATTCACAACTGCGCATGGTTGGGTCCTTCGCCAGGAAAAGTAAGAGTCTCTGCCGCCAAAGGTATAGTTTGTTCGCGTGTGATCGTGGCCCCACGGAGGCGGACCCAGAGTTTTCCCCAAACCCTCTTGTGTTGTTGGAACGTCTCCCTCTCATCCCCGTCTCCCTGCCCATTCGCTCTCCGGGTGCCCAATTCGGCACACCCCTCGCAGGCTTCGTACTACCAGAAGGAACTCCATCAACAGTTCCACTGGAAACGCACGCGCGCATGCCGCACCCCGCCCATTTTGGCACGCCTCCCGCACGCTTCGCGCTCCCATGAGGCGGTCCACCTACGGGCCCAGTGTGCGCGCGTGCGCCGCACCTCGCCCAGTCTGGCAGGGAGCTCCACCTACGGTTCCAGTGGGCGCACGCGAATGCCGCACCCCGCCCATGTGGGCATAATTTTCACACGGCTCGTGCCCCTTGTAAGGAGTGCCGTGCGCGGCCCTAGTCCGTGTGCGCGCGCGTGTGTGCCGCGGCGTGCCCAATCTTGGCTCACCCCTCAGACGTCTCGTGCACCCCCCTTTCACCAATAGGAACCCCACCCACGGCCCTTGTCGCCGTGCGCGCGTATGCCGCGCCTCTTTTCCGGCACACCCTCACACATGTCGCGTTTACACAGGTGGCTTCTGTTTCGGTTCCATTGGGCGCGCGCACGCGCGGATGCCAGACGCTTCGTGCTCGCGTAGGGAGATCCATCTACGACCCCGGTGAGCGTGCGCGCATGCCGCGGCGCGCCCATGTGGGTGCACACCTCGCACGCTTCGCGCCCCCATCATGCGGATATCCACCTGCGGCCCCAACGGGCGCGCGCGTATGCCGCGGCGCTTCACTTCGGCACGCCCGTCACACTTCGTGCCCTCTCATCAAGAAACCCACCTGCGGCCCTGTGGCATCCGTGGGCGTGCGCGCATGCCGCTCCGCACACAGGGAGCTACACCTGCGGCCGACGGCCTCAGTGGACGTCCTGTGGCCTCGGTGTCGCCGCAGGGAGCTCCACCTACGGCCTCAATGGGCGAGGGCGTAGACTGCGGCGCGCCCAATTCGGCACACACCCCTCACACGTGTCGTGCCCACGCCTCATCCTCTCGCAGATCCGAAGATCCCCCATTTGCAATCTGTGAAAAGACTGGCCATGCGCGACCTGGACATACCTGGCTTGTGCCTGTTGGCTCCGCCGCAGAACGCGATGCTCACTTTTGTGATGCTGATGCTTACTCTGAGTGGGGTGCTAGGGAATTCCGAGTGCATTGCCGCTTACATCGGCGGCAGTTTTTGGATTAGCGTCGTGGCTCTGTCTCCGAGTCGCTGTAGTCGTTGCAGCATGCAGATGTTGCGCGTGGAATGATCGTGCGTCTTCGGCAGAGACGTATACGCTTCTGGGCTGGCCCTAGAGATCGATTGGATGGACGTCTACGGGAACGTGATCCAAACAAGGTGGTCACGCTCAGAGGGGAGCTGAACCTGTGGTCCTCCCTCACTCCTTCCTCTGTTTGGCTGTTTCCCCTGCTTCTCTCCCTGTCCATGCCTTTACACTCGTTACAAGCAGCGTGCTTGATCGAACCGTTGAGTAGTGGACTGGGCCTACAGTTTACATTGTACAGGAGGCGGTTGCCGGGAGGCTGGGAGGCTCTGCGCTCCTGGGTCGCGCGTATCGGGCCTCCCGCTCTTGTGGCAGCACTGCTGCAGTTCCCTCGTGCGCCCATGCAATGAGCTGGCCCTCCTCTGTGTGGGCCCCGACCAGCATGGCGGTGGCCCTCCGAGCGGCGGCCGCTTCCTGGGCTGCGCGACTTCACGGGAAGGAGGAGGAGGAGGAGGAGGAGGAGGAGGAGGAGGAGGGAGGAGGAAGGAGGAGGAGATAGGAGGAGGAGGAGGAGGATGAGGAGGAGGAGGGGGAGGAGGCTTCCTCTGGCGGCTGCTCCTTCTCGGGCCGGGCGGCGCGACTGCACGGCGAGGGCCCCGTGGGCGGCGCCCGCGGTGCTGCCCTGGCCGCGCGCTGCCTCGGCGCCGCGCGCGGCGCCGCCCGCCCGCGGGGCGCACCTCGCGGCGGCCGCGCGCGCCCGGGCGAGCGGCAGCCGCCCTCCGAGAGGCCCGCCGCCTCGGTGTGGCCGCCGCCGGGCCGGGCTCAAGCGACGCGAAGATCGGGACACAATCGGATCGGGATAACTCGAAGTCTCTGAGAATCGGCGGGTTTGGAGGATGCATTGGGCGCCGCGGGCGCTCTGAGAGCGTTCCGGAACGCTCCGAGAGCGCTCCGGAACGCTCTGGAGCGATTTATCCCGATCCTAGCCCTGTTTTAGAGGGCACCTGCCCGCGCGGGGCGGGCCCGTGCCGACCGTGCACGGAGCGGCGGTGGCCGAGCTCGGGGCGCCGCAGCGGTGCGCAGACGCGGCGCCCAGGACGGGGAGCCCCGCGGAGGAGCTCGGGGCGCCCGCTCGCGGGCGCGCCCGTGCCTGCCACGGTCGGCGGCGAGCGAGGGGGGGCAGTGAGAAGGAGAAGGCCCTCGCAGAAGGCGGCTGGACTTCTCTCAGGCAGGGGTGAAGCGTCCTGGCGTGCCTATAGCCCTATCAAACAATGTTCTGAGAACCTTTTGTGGTTCCCACGAAATGTTGTTGGAACATTTCTGGCGGAGTCTGTCTTGTTTTAACACGTCGGGTTAATGTTCTAAGAACATTGTATTTGATCTTAGAACATTTTTGGGCTCTAAGAACATTTCGTGGTAGGGCTATAGGAATGCCGGGACGGTCGGTCCCTGCTCAATTCTCAGAAGCCCTTGCGCCTTCAGAGGAGTCGGTTGGTGTCTGCGGGGAAGGCTCAGAAAACGTCTCAGCAGGCCGTGGGACTTCCGAGCCTTTTGAGAAGGCCTTCTCCTTCTCCCTTCCCCCCTCGCCCGCCGCCGACACGGAGCAGGGGGCCGGGGCCGGAGCACATCCGGGCGCACGGGCACCCCGGTACGGGGAGCACCGCTCAGGCAGTGGGCCGCCTGGTGCTCCTATGGCATCACGCCAGCTAGGAACACCCTGCACGCCCCGTGGCGAGTCTGTCGCGTACTGCCCCGTCCCTTTCCCCTGAGGCTGCCGCTGGCGACGACACAGATGCAGCGCCCCATGATTGCAGCGCCCATCCGCTGCAGCCTCGCATCCCGACCGTCCGCTGCCAGGGCGCCCCTCCTCCTCCTCCTCCTCCTCCTCCTCCTCCTCCTCCTCATCCTCCTCCTCCTCCTCCTCCTCCTCCTCCTCCTCCTCCGCCTCCCTCTCCTCCTCTTCTCCTCCTCCTCCTCCTCCTCTTCCTCTTCCTCCTCCTCATCCTCCTCCTCCTCCTTCGGCCTCCTCCCTCCTCCCCTTATGCTCCTCATCCTCCTCCCCTCCCCCTCCTCCCCATCCTCCTCCTCTCCTTCCTACTCCCTCCCCTACCTCCCCATCTCTCCTCCTCCTCCTCCTCCACCTTCCGACCTCTCTCTCCTCCTCATCCTCCTCCTCACTCCTCCCTCCTGCCTCCTCCTTCTCCTCCTCCTCCTCCTCCTCCTCCGCCTCCTTCCTCCTTCCTCCTTCCTCCTTCCTCCTCCTCCTCCTCCTCCTCCGCCTCCTCCTCCTCCTCCGCCTCCTCCTCCGCCTCCGCCTCCGCCTCCTCCTCCTCCTCCTCCTCCTCCTCCTCCTCCTCCTCCTCCTCCTCCTCCTCCCAGAGCACGGGAGCGGTGCCTCACCCCCAGCCTCTCTTTGTCAGGCCGTGGACGACAGCGTGCCGGCGGCTCGTCGCCCTCCTCCGCAGCCGTCTCGGCTCGGCGGCGGGCCAGGCGCCCTGCGCGCGCCGAGCTGGGTGCGGCCGCGCCCTCCGCATGGCCCTGCACAGGCCGTCCTGTCGCTGGCGGCCTGCCCGCAGCGGGCGATGAGGAGTGGGCCCAGACCTCGGGGCAGAGAGATTAATTAGGCCTTGGGTTAAGTCGGGCCTGTCCCCCTACAGGGGGATTTTCGACGAAACATACAAAATACCCCAAAAATAGTCCAAACATAGTCCAAAACGAGTCTGGGGACTATTGTTTGAGTACGTTTTGGCCTTTTGGGGGGCATTTTTGGGGTATGTTTTATTCTTCGTCGAAAATCCCCTCTTTAGGGGGACACGCCCGACATAAGATTTGGGCTTGGGGAGCGCTTCTCCGCCAGGGCCTCCGAGGGGGTCTCTCCTCGTCGCTGCGGCCGGGGATCCGCCTCGAGGTGCTGACCGGGGGCGCCCCTGGGCGGGTGCAGGTCGGGGGGTCCGAGCAGCGTGCGCAGACCTCCGCGCCCTGGCAGGGTCCAAATGCAGGAGATGATGAGGAGGAGGAGGAGGAGGAGGAGGAGGAGGACGAGGACGAGGACGAGGAGGAGGAGGAAGGAGGAGGGAGGAGGAGGGGGAGGAGGGAGGAGAGGAGAGGAGAGGGAGAGGAGAGGGAGAGGAGAGGAGAGGAGAGGAAGAGGAGAGGAGAGGCGAGGAGAGAGAGGAGAGGAGAGGAGAGGCGAGGAGAGGAGAGGACGAGGGGAGGGGAGGGCGAGGGTGATGGGGAGGGAGGAGGAGGAGGAGGCGAGGAGGAGGAGTGAGGGGGGTAGGAGGAGGAGGAAGGAGGAGGAGGAGGAGGAGGAGGGGGAGGAGGAGGAGGAGGAGGAGGAGGAGGAGGAGGAGGAGGAGGAGGAGGGAGGAGGGGGAGGAGGAGGGGCAGGGGGGATGGAAGGATGGGGAGGAGAAAAGGATGAGCAGGAGGAGGAGGAGGAGGAGCATTCGGTTGAGCATTCGATAGGTGGTTATACCCCGCAGGGTAGCGTCCATCCCGGGCCGGGTGGAAACACCCCGCAGGGCCTATATCCCCGCGGCTCCGGGGTGGGGGCGTTGTCCCGCAGGACCTGGCCCTGGAGAGCAGCAGGCTGGAGTACGGAGAGGAAGAAGACGGAGAAGAGGGAGGGCCGGGCGGAGGAGGAGGAAGAGAAGAAAGAAGGCGGAGAAGGACGACGAGGGGGAGGGAGGGAGGGGCCCGCAGGCCGGGGAGGGGCCCGCAGGCCGGGTAGGGGCCCGCAGGCCGGGGAGGGGCCCGCAGGCCGGGGAGGGGCCCGCAGGCCGGGGAGGGGCCCGCAGGCCAGGGAGGGGCCCGCAGGCCAGGGGAGGGGCCCGCAGGCCGGGGAGGGCGGGGGTGAAGGGGGCGGAGGGAGGAGGCAGAAGGGAAGGGAGGCATACTGCGTAGTGCGGGGCGCCCCCACCAGGGTGTCCTGCCACGAGGTGACGGCACACTGTGCGGGCCTTCTTCCACCAGGTCCCCCGCGGGCTCCTCGTCTGCGCGGTCAGCGGTGCCTGCGCGCAGACGATGATTTAGAGATCATATTGGGCCTCGTGCCAAAATACTCCTCCTCCTTCTCCTGCTCATCCTTTTCTCCTCCTCCGCCAGAAGGAGGAGGAGGAGAAAAGGATGAACAGGAGGAGGAGGAGGAGGAGGAGGAGGAGGAGGAGGAGGAGGAGGGGGAGGAGGAGGAGGAGGAGGATCAGGATAATAAGGAGGAGGACCAGGAGGGAGAATGTTGCGCCTCTCGTCCTTCTTCGGCGTCCTCGGGATCCCTGATCGCCGTGGCGGCCAGTCCGCGACGGGCGATGAGCAGCGGATCCAGACTTCGGAGGGACAAAGCGCTCCAAACGAACGCTGCACATGGTTCCTTGAGTTCGGCCCCCCGTCTGGGTCTGGGACCAGGCGATACCAATATCTGGCGTTAAACTTCCTCTCGCCTGCGAGCCGCAGCCCCTGACCCAGGCCGAGGGGAGAACGACCTGCAACGGTCGCTGCTCGTCGCCTTCGCTTTGCCAAGGCGGCGGGCGCGTGTCCTTCCACGGCGCAGTGCTGGCGTCGTCGAATATTCATCCAGGATGGACGATTTGGCCCGGATGGGTCGCGCGGCAGGGGCCCGGGAACCGATTATGATGTGATCCGGGCGTGGACCCAGGACAGGCAACCCAGCGAAGTGCACGGTCCTATGCAGCTGAGTGTAGCGCTGGGGGTGACCCTTTCCTGACACATTGTGCGCCGCGGGATGTGGCGAGGGCCCGACGGGCGCGCCCACCTGGGCTGCGGGTGGAGCATGATCCGCGTGAGGAGTGCGCCGAAGTGGGCGCGGCGCCGCCGTGCGAGCTGGGCCACTGATGCTGCAGATGGATCTCCCTGTGCGGCACGATCCGCACGAGGGGCGCGCCGAAATGACCGTGGTGCCGCCATGCGAATTGGCACGCAGAGGCTGTGGGTGGAGCTCTGGGAAACTGGCCCACTGAGGCCACAGGTGGAGCTCTCCCTGCATGGCACGATTCGCGCGAGGGGTGCGCCGAACCCAGACCCCCGACGCCGTGAGGTTTTCACAGCGTCGACCCCCAGAGGTCTGGACCCCTTCCCCGGGACTGGTTTCTCGACCATGGGTCCCTCTCTGACGGCCCCGAGGCCCGTGAAGGGCCCCCGGAGAGAGAGACTCGAAGCACCTCTCGTCGTGTTTTTGTTCACGACGCGAGGGGATCTGGGAAACAGGCAATGTGGACGGAGAGCAGTGCGCAGAGGCACGGAAAAAAGGATCTGGACGCCGGAAATGGGCACGGAAAGAATGGGTACAATGCCCAACAGCAAAGGTTGGC
>CAUYUJ010002228.1:52500-91960 GCA_963575745.1 Prorocentrum cordatum | reverse complement strand
TCCTCCTCCTCCTCCTCCTCTTCCTCCTCCTCCTCCCCCACCACGCGTCACGGGGGGAATGCTCGTGCTCTTTTTTTTTCCTGGGGGTGCCGCGGCGCCCCCCGCCCGCGGCGCGAGGGGGCCCCGCTCGCCGACGCCTCCCATCCCCCTGTGGCCCGGGCAGCACCCCCCTCTGGGGCACCCGTTGTGGGGGGGCTTCGCGGAGGGCACCGTCGGCGGTTGGGGGACCCAGACCCCCTCGCGTCATGAAACAATCACGACGGGAGGTTTTTCGCTATTTTCAGCTCGTCAAAAAAAACTACTCGGGATGAAAGACCGGTCCGAGGATATGGGTCCAGACCTCTGGGGATCGCGTCATGAAAAAATCATGACGTCGGGGATCTGGGGATGGGGGCCCGACCCAGAGATTCCACGCTCCCCCAAAAATTGGGGCGACGGGATGTTGGCAGTCCTGGGCGTCCATGGGGCCCCCGCGGGCGCCAAGAAGCGGCCAGGGGCGAGAAACCGGCCCTGGGGAAGTGGTCTGAACCTCTGGGGCCCACGCGTCCGAAAAGTTGGAGCGGCCGGATGTCTGGGGGGGTATATGGGGCCCTGAGGATTGGAAGGGGATCCCGAGCTTGGAGGCGCCAGGAAAACCGGCCACGTGAGCTGACTGACGCGGGCGCAGGCGCCATCCCGCGGCACTCTGGACGCCGCGCAAGGGGGGAAGACCGCGGGGAACGGCTGAGCACCCCAGGCTGCGTTCGCCTAGCGTGGTGCGCATCGTGCCCGCGGGGTTGGCCCAGGCAGCAAGAAAGAGCACAGTGGAAGCCCATGCCAAGAAGCACCCCGCTTGCCTCCAGAGTGCCCTGGGTGTCTTTGGCTTCGATGGTTCTGCTTCTGCCATGGGCAGCGTGACCGTTCCCACACCAACGATTTGATGGACGTCCTGGGGTCTCAGGGCTGGGACTTCTCGTGGGAGGTCTCGTGTGGCCGACCCTGAGCAGGCCCCCGGCGCCTGCGCATCCGAACAGGGTCCAGGCCCTGCGTGCCCGATCGGTGTGAGAGAGAATGGTGGCCCGTGGGAGCCGGGGGGGGGCGTTGGGAGCTCCCATTGGGGGGGTCACCGCGAAGGGGGGCGCCACCTTCTGAGAGGCCCTCCTTCAGGCGATCTCAAAGGTGGATCAGTGGGCCGTGGATTAGCGACGGGTCCCGTTTCCATCGGAAATCTGGGGTTTTCGCCGCCGAACGAGGCGGCACCGGCCGCATTGTGGGAGGGGGGCACCTCTCCCGATCCATGGATTTGGCGACCGCGCGCAAAATCCATGGATCGCTAATCCATGTTTGCGCGCCCCCGACTCCTCCTTCTCACTTCCCCCCCTCGCTCACCGCCGCCGAGGAGGAGGAGGAGGAGGAGGAGGAGGAGGAGGAGGAGGAGAAGGAGGAGGAGGAGGAGGAGGACGGGGAGGAGGGGGGGCGTCACCACGAAGGGGGGCGCAGGGCGCCACCTGCTGAGGAGCCCTCATCCTTCTCGCTTCCCCCCCCCCCTCGCTCGCCGCCGATTCTCTGGGCAGCGCGGTGGCTGCAGCCTCGGCTGCGGCCGCCACGCGCGCGCGCAAGCCGGGGCAGGTGGTCCTGCTGCCCTGCAGGCACGGGGGCCTCTGCGACCTGTGCCTGCGCTCCGCCTCAGGGAGCGCGCCGGCGGCGGGCATCGGTCGGGAGACCGCTGGCTGGGGGGGGGGGCGTCGGGAGTGCCAACGGGAGGAGAAGGAGGAGGAGGAGGAGGAGGAGGAGGTGGGAGGTGGAGAGCAGAGGAGGGAGGAGGAGGAGGGGAGGAGGAGGAGGAGGAGGAGGAGGAGGAGGAGGAGGAGGAGGAGGAGGAGGAGAGGGGAGGAGAGAAGGGGGAGTTTGAGGAGCAGGATGAGGAGGAGGAGGAGGAGGAGGAAGAGGAGGAGGAGGAGGAGTTGAAGGAGGAGGAGGAGGAGGAAGAGGAGGAGGAGGAGGAGGAGGAGGAGCAGGGGGAGGAGGGGGAATGGGATATCTTGCCTGGGCTCACTCCTGCGTGTCGCCGATCCTGCCAGGACACCAGGTGCACACTGTGCGGCTGGCCGGGTGCGTGTGTGGCCAGCTGGCTTGCCAGCGCCCGGCCCCTCTGCCTTTGACGGCCGGGCCTCCACGCGCGTGCCCGGCGCATGGCCCCCAGGTGGGCTGCACGTGAGGCGGGCCACGCCACATGGCTGGGAGCACGCATGGCCCACGTGCGCTTGCACTTCCCTGGTGGACACATCGGGGAGCGAGGAGGAGGGGGAGGAGGTGGGCGTGGGAGTCTTTCTGGGAGTCTTGGGAGTGGACGCTCTGGGGCCCGAGCATCTCGGGAATGTTTTGGACGGCGTGGGAGTCTTTGGGGGTCCTGTTGGTTCTGGGGTGGGGTCCGACGCGGGGGCCCTCTCCCTGGAGGAGCCGGCGCCGCCCTCGGTGGTGGCACCTCGATTGGCACCCTGCCTGGCGGCAGGTCGGGTTCTCCACTGCCGGTGCGATCGGAAGGTTTACGATAATGCAGCGGAGGCCCATGCCAAGAAACACCTCTTGCTCCTCCTCCTCCTCCTCCTCCTCCTCCGCCCCCTCCTTCCTCTCCTCCTCTCTGCTTTCCCCTCCTCCTCCGCGTCCTAGGAAACCTCCAGGGTACCCTGGATGTCCTGCATTTCGATGGTTTTGCGATGGAGAGCGCGACGTTCCCAGACCAAAAGTCGATGGACGTCCTGGGGTCTCAGGGTTGGGTTTCTCGTGGAAGATCTCTCGTGGTCGGGCCCCCACTGCACAGTCAACCCGCACAGCAAGGATGGGCAGCTTCCCCACGGGTACCCTAAAACAGGGCTAGGATCGGGATAAATCGCTCCAGAGCGTTCCGGAGCGCTCTCAGAGCGTTCCGGAACGCTCTGGAGCGGCCGCGGCGCCCGATACATCCTCCAAACCCGCCGATTCTCAGAGACTTCGAGTTATCCCGATCTGGTTTTGTCCCGATCTTCGCGTCATCCTTGCCTCCTCAGCCCATACTTGGCCACCTTCGCCGGCCGGTCCCGGGGCCCGAACATGATGGAGCGACAACGCCCGGCTCGATCAAAGGGAGGCGGCGGGATCTCCGAGTTATTCCATATGGGTCCTTCTCCAGTGCCCTGCCCGTGTGATCCTCGGGCGGTCCGCCGCGGGAGCAGCGGGAGAGAGGAAGGGCAGGGCAGCGGCCGGCTGCCGGGCTATATACATATGTGTATATATATGTATATAAAAATTCATGTATTTATTTATGTATGTGTACTTATTTATGTATTTATTTATTTGTTCATTTGTTGATTTATTCATTTATTTATTTATCCATTGATTTGTTTATTTACGTATTTAATTATGTATTGAGTTATGTATTTATGCATGTATGTATGTGTGAATTTGTTTGTGTATGCATTCATTTATGTATATACATATATACGTATATGTATGAATGTATGTATGTATGTATGTATGTATGTATGTATGTATGTATGTATGTATGTATGCATATACATATATATATATGTATATATATATATATGTGTGTGTAGGCGCCGTCTGGGGGCACGCCCAGGGGCCTCGCAGCCCGGCCCGCGACCCACGGCGGGCAAGATGCGTTCGCTGCCCCGTCGCAGGTCCGGGCGGGCGCGTGCGGCAGCGGCAGGGCGGCGCGCCGAGCGACGGGGCGCGGGCAAGATCTGCCGAGGCGGGAGCTCATACACGACCACCGCCCGGAGGATCAAGTTCGGGGATACCTCGCTAGGCGGTGGGCATGGACATGTTCGGACCACCCAGGGGCCAAGACACATCATGCATGTCCACCGCCCGCTGGGGCACCAGGGGAAGTCGGTTCCCAGGCGGTGGATGTGGATACATCCCCGCCTCGCAGGTTTGCCTTGCCCACTTCTCGGCGGCGGGCGAGGGGAGAGGGGGACAAGGAGATGGCCTTCTCTCGGAGGGCGGCGGGACCTGAGAAACGGCTACCACATCCCAGGAAGGCAGCAGGCGCGCAAATTACCCAATCCTGGCACAGGGAGGCAGTGACAAGAAATAGCCATACAGGGCATACTTGTCTCGTAATTGGAATGAGTAGAATCTAACTCCCTTTGCGAGCGCCAGTTGGAGGGCAAGTCTGGTGCCTCAGAGAGGCCCTCGCGGCCTCGGGGCAGTTTTTCCTGCGTCTGCGGGGGCGGCTCCGAAAACGTGGCGCGCCGCCAAGACACGGGCAAGATGTCTTGCCCATGCTGAGCTGGGCTCGCTGACGATGGTCGCCGCGCACGTGTTTTCCGTTTGTTGCCAAGAAAGTCGCCTGCGAGACAACGGCTGCTCTCGGCAGAACGGGCAGCAGCTGCGGACGGGCATCGTGCCTGTCGTCCGTGCCTGTCGCGGTCGTGCCAAAGCTTAGCAGGACCGGTTTAGAGGGACATAGACGCGACGCAACCACATCCAGGAGGGCCACCCCCCACAGTCGGGCGGGGTTAAGACGAAGATAAATCCGTACCAGGGCGTTCCAGACCGCTGTCAGAGCCTTCTGGAACGCTCTGAGAAGGGCGCGGCGCTGGAGACATTCTCAAGAGCAGCTAAAGGTCAGAGATTCTCGATACCTTAATCCTCGTCCTTTCTGCGCCTTGCACACAATGCACCATTTGAAACCGTAACCTTGCCATTTCGGGTGTTCGGCACGGGATCCGATGTGCCACTGCTGGCAGCGCCCTCATTCTGCGCACGTCATTGCCCCCCCCCCCCCCCCCCCCTTGCCTTTCCATGCCCCCGCTTGTTCGTAATGTGGGGATAGGAACACGCCTCACCCGATGGTCATTCGTAGACTGGTCGTCGCTTTCTATCTATTTGGTCCGTCTTGGGGCCCTCTTGGTTCCGAAAAATCACGCGACAACACGCGATACAACGCGGCAATTCCAGGGAGCATTGAGAGCGAGGGGTCCAGGTCACTCAAAGAATCCTCAGGAGCGAGGAGTGAGGCGCAGAGGATTGGGCAAAGGACCTGAGGACACGCCCACTCCGTGCCCACTGGCACGGTGGCGGATCTCTACCACAGAACGAAATCCGAGTTGGACGCTCTGCCCGAACGTCCGAGGGAACATTCCCGTGGCGTTTTTGCTTTCGCCCACAGGTGCCTTCTGGAAACACACCAGAGCGCTGACCTTTGAGGGACCAGCTCGCCGACCTGTCCTGAGCTGGGCGACCACCGGACGGTATTTCGCGAAGAAGCTCGATTGCGACCATCTGGGAACCGAAAATCGTGACATGGTCGTTGCGTCGACCTTCTGCGCAGCATGGCATACCTTGCTCTGGGAGCGGGTCTTTTTCGTATGTGGGGCTGTGCGCCATCACTGAATACACTGCTGGGCTTCCTGCCGTCAGCCTCCCATCATCCCAGAGGCATTTCTTTCAATGCAGTTTTCAGCTCTGCTCCGCTCGTTTGGCCGCCTGGGACGGCGACCGTTTAGTTTGCCACGCCGATGGCTGTCCTGGCCGCCTGGCCCATGCTTGAAGGCCTTGTTCGGCCTATGGTGGGGGTGGCTGGTGATTGATTCGGTGGGCTGGGCGCTACCACAGAGCGCACTGCTCAGCGTCACGCTTGATGCCTTAGAGGGCCTGTCCCTCTCTCCGGTAGCAGATCATGGGAGCTTGGTGTGCCCTTTCAATTATGTTTTTACCGTCGACAAGCGTCGATGAGCGTCCGGGAGTCGATGAGATGGCGCCGATTCAGCGTCGGCTAGCGTCGACGAGCGTCCATTTAGCGTCGATTGGCGTCGACTAGCGTCGAGTAGCATCGATTCGCAAGAGCCGACAAGATGGTATGGGAGGCTCCCATGAGTTGCCACCGAACTGGCGATGTATTCGGTGGCTTGCCCAGACCCCCGACGTCATGATTGTTTCATGACGCGACCCCAGAGGTCCCGACCCATTCCCCAGGACCGGTTTCTCATCCTGAGTCGTTTTTCCCAACCATCCTGTGGTGTTGGGCCCTCGATTTGAAGAGACAGCGCCCCGCGTTCCTCATCCTCCTCTGCCCCCTCCTCCTCCCCCTCCTCCCTCCTCCCTCCTCCCACCATCATCATCGTCATCATCCTCCATTTCGGCACACCCCTCACACGTTTCGTGGCCCCATGGGGAGCCCCACCGAAGGCCCCAGTGCTGCCGCCCGCATGCGTCCCGCACACCCAATTCGGCACACCCCTCTCCATTCTCCTCCCCCCCTCCTCCCCCTGCATCCCAGCCAAAATCCGCCTCTTGACCCCTCCTGGGCACCATCATCCCCGCCCGTTTCCCCAGCTCGACGCAGCCGTCGTGACGCCAGGGCCCCGAATTGGAGGAGTGCATGTCGTGATGTCCCCAATCCTGATTTCGCGTCTTGCGCTATGGCCCCCCCCTCCCCAAGTGGGCGGAAGCAGAGAAAAAAGCAGCGCCTTCCTGGCGAGGGACCCACGGAGATGTAGCTGTGAGTGCCGCGTTGAAGGTCACCGCTTTTGGCGGGGCTCCCTGTGGAGCCACGGGCGCGGGAGGGGTGTGCCGAAGCGGGCGCGGAGATGCACGCGGTCCCCTGCCGCGGGGGCCGCCGGTGGAGCTCGCCGAGGGGCCACGAAGCGTGCGAGGGTGTGCCGACGTGGGCGGGGGGAAGACATCCAACACACCGCGATTCGGAAGCCTCAGATGGGGCTCCCTGTGCGGCCACGAAGTATGCCAGTTGTGTGTGTGTGTGTGTGTGTGTGTGCTTGTGTGTGTGTGTGCCGCAATGGGTCGAGGACTTCGTGCAACACCACGCGCTGGGGGCCTTCGGTGGAGTTTCCTATATGAGGCCACGAAGCGTGTGAGGGTGTGCCGACATGGGTGGGGGGGTCTCGTGCGACACCGCGATTGGGGGGCTTTAGGTGGACCAGGTGGAGCTTCCTGTGGGCCACAAGACGTGTGAGGAGGTGCCGAAATTGGCTGGGCACCGCAAGCGACACCACGCTTTTGGAGTCTTTGGTGGAGCTCCCTGTGCGGCTACGACACGTACAACGGGTGTGCCGAGGTGGGTGGGGGACGGCTTGTAACGCCACGCTCTGGGGGCCTTCGGTGTGCGTGCAGCACGACGCTTCGGGGCCTCCGGTGGATCTCCCTGTGGGGCCACGGAGCGTGTGAGGGGTGTGCCGACATGGGTGGGGATCCGCATGCTCTCCGCTTGGGGGGCCTTCGGTGCAGCTCCCTCCCCGTGGGGACGGGACACGTGTGTGAGGGGGTGTGCCGACATGGGCACGAAACCCATGCCGCACCACTCTTTGGGAGCCTTCGGTGGAGCCCCTGGTGGGGTCACGAAGCGTGGGAGGGGTGCGCCGAAATCGGAGGGGGAGCCGCACGGACCCCACGCCTCGTGGGCCTTCGGTGGGGCTCCCCGCTGGGCCGCGAAAAGTGTGAGGGGTGTGCCGACATGCGGTGCAGAAGGCAGAGGTGGCGATGGGAGGAGGGATAAGGGGGAAGAGAGGAGAGGAGAGGCTCAAAAACGAGGACCCAGCACTGCAGGATGGTTGGGGAAAACGGACTGAAGAGATCACGACTCGGGAGGAAAGAAAGCACACAGACATACAAATAATCGTCGATCCCCAGGAGCATATGGGAAAATATCGGAAGTGGAGGGAGAAAACAAACATCCAGAAAAGATTGGAATATCATGGGGATCTTGGGATGTGTGTCTCTTTGTTTGTGTGCTCCTCGGCCCCTTTAACGACGTTGGAGATCTGGCGAACTGTTCGGGCCCAGGGGTCTCTTCAGCCGCTGCGCCTCGTCGAGTTCCTCCCAGCGGTGCCGGGAGTGGCCCGATCACGGCCGAATGATGAGGCCCGAGCCGCGGCCGGAAGGCGAGCCGGAGGCAAGAGAAGGCCGCGAAGGGGCAGCAGCAACAGGAGCAGGACTCCTCCTCCTCCTCCTCCTCCTTCTCCTCCACCTCCTCTTCCTCCTCCTCCTCCTCCTTCTCCTCCACCCCTCCTCTTCCCCCTCCTCCTCCTCCTCCTCCTCCTCCTCCTCCTTCTCCTCCTCCTCCTCCTTCACCTCCATCCTCCTCCTCCTCCCCCTCCTCCTCTCTTCCTCTTTCTCCTCCTCCTCCTCCCCTGCTCCTGCTCCTCCTCCCCCTGCTCCTCCTCCTCCTCCTCCTCCCCTCCTCCTCTCCTCCTCCTCCTCCTGCTCATCCTCCCCCTCCTCCTCCTCCTCCGCCTCCTCCTCCTCCTCCTCCTTCTCCTCCTCCCCATCGCAGCAGCAGCAGGAGCAGGATGACGTCGTGGGGAAGCGGCCCGCCGAGGCGCCGCGTCGTCTTCATGCTGCCGAGGCACCGCGGCGGCTGCTGCTGCCCCTTCTGCCGGCGGCGCATCGGGGAGGCGATCCGTCTCGACGAAGGCGAGCTGGGCCTGCGCCCGCGGCGAGGAGGAGGAGGAGGAGGAGGAGGAGGAGGAGGAGGAGGAGGACGAGGAGGAGGAGGAGAGGAGGAGGCGGAGAAGGAGGACCATCACAGGCTAATGAGGAAGGCTAAGGTTAGGCCGACCCGACCCTAACCGAAACCTTAAGGTTACATCCGCTCACCACTTACGCTCACATGTATCCTGCCTCGCCGCTCCCTCCTTGAGGAGCTGGGCAGCAGGAAAGGGCAGGGCAAGTCGGGGGCGGGCCTTCATACTGCTCTTGGGATGTCGGCCGCCTGACAGAAGAGACCACGCACCTTGGGAGAACTTGCTTCGGAAGCGCTCCTTACATTCACCTTTGAGCCCTTTGAGGTTGCTTTCCGTATATCGGCCGCACCTCCTGCACACTACAATGAAGGACTCAATATCAAGGTAATCACATATCATAAGTTGGTGCTTCTGGGGGTCTCTAATTAATTGTGAGAGAGTCGCCGAGTTGCCTGGGCACGGCTCCGCCGTGCGGGCTTTCTTGGTGGCGTCGGATCTAGTTCTAGTATGGCATAGCAGGCACAGCCAGTGACCGTTCAACCAGCCCCAAGTGTGCCTACTGGCATTGTCGCGTGCTCTCGCACGCCTGGGGCCCGCAGCAGGGGGTGGGGGGGAAAGCCACTCATGGACCGCACCCGCTGCCCCCACAGGGGGATTGAGGCTCTGGCGGAGGAGGAGGAGGAGGAGGAGGAGGAGGAGGAGGAGGAGGAGGAGAGATGGAGGAGGAGGAGGCGGCGGGGAGGAGGAGGGAGGAGGAGGAGGAGGAGGAGGAGGAGGGGAGGGGCTGAGGGAGGGATGGGTCAGGCGATCGCAAACATGGATAAAGGGGGCGTGGATTCGCGACAGGTGCCGTTGCCATGGTGAATCGCGGAGTTCCGCCGCCGAGCGAGGCGGCACCGGCCGCATTTTGGGGAGGGCACCTCCCCCGATCCATGGATTTGGCGACCGCGCGCCAAACCATGGATCGCAAATCAATGTTTGCGCGCCCCCGAATGGAGTGAGGAGGGAGGACGCGGGAGGGAGGGCGTGTCGGACGGGCCTAGAATCGAGATGCATCCGTTCCAGAGCGCCCCGGAACGCTCTCAGAGCGTCCCGGAGCGCTCTGAAGCGGCCGCGGCGCTCGATACGTCCTCCAAAGCCGCCGACTCTCAGAGAGTTTCGATCTGTATCGGTCCGATGTTGCCCCGCGGCGCCCGATACATCTTCCAAAGCCGCCGACTCTCAGAAATTACCGATGTAATTCGGTCAGATTGTGTGCCGATTTTGTCTTCGTTTTAGGGGGGAGATGAGGAGCAGGACTGGAGGAAGTCAAAGGAAACTTCAACGCTGCTGCACCACACCCTCTCTTGCCACGTGCCCTCCTCGTTGAGTATTCCTCATCAGTCCCGACGGTCGGACCAAGGTATAAGATCGAGGTCGGTTCGGGGATGATACCTTAAGGTTCTTCGTGTTTGTTGGATGCTCATGTGCATCCTCGGAGAGGGTACCCTCGAATATCCGTAAGGGCTTCGCCCCCATGCAGCCGGTGGCGCGAACATGGCGTAATGTTTGAGCGTTTTTGTCCTCGGGGACGCAAATATAGAGTCATTTAGAACGGTGAATGGCCTCGGGGGCGCAAATATTATATTGTATAATTTACGACGATGGTTTATAGCCTCGGGGACGCGTATTTTGAAATTTGCGAGGGTGTATGGTTTCGGGGGCGCGAGTATAGCGTGATGTACAAAGGTTTATGGGTTTGGGGACGCGAATCTTGTGTAATGTTTGATTGTTTATGATTTCGGGGTCGCGAAAATTGTATAATTTATTAGGGCTCACTTCGGGGACGCGGACATTCTTAATGTACAAGGGCTTGTGGCCTCGGGGACGCAAATACCGTGTAACTTACGAAGGCTTATGGCTTCGGGGACGCGAATATCGCGTTATTTACAACGGTTTATGGTATCGGGGACGCGAACATGGAGTAATTTACAAAGGTTTTATGGTCTCGGGGACGCGACTATAAAGTATTTTTTCGTGTCCAACGCCCCCCCACGAATTTTGAGAACCCTCCCAGGGCGTGGTGAACAAAAAACGGTTTGGGGCTCCCACCCCTCGCGCGGAAAGCAACAATTAGCAGTAAGGAAGCAGAAAGCAGGATTGTAACAGTGGACACTGGAAACTGCAACTGGAACAGTGAGCTGCAATCCTCATCCTCGCTGCCTGGTGGCCCCTCAAGGGGGCTGGCGGACTTGTCAGTTTGGCTGGCGCAGGGTCTTGTGCTCTTGAAGGCCTTCTCAGAAGGCGGCGGGGCTTCGCAGAAGCCTTCGCGACTTCTGAGAAGCCCTCTGTGTCTCTGGGGAAGGCTTAGAAAGCTTCTCAGAAGGTTGGGGGTTTTCCGAGCCTTCTGAGAAGGCCCGCCCCTGCGCACTTTCCCCCATTCGCTCGCCGCCGAACACGTCGAAACCGTATGACCCCGCATCCGTGCAACTGCTGGGGAACCGCAGACGACTACCACGTGGCTGAAAAAAACACCACGTAGCTGCAACGAGGGAATGTCGGATTGGCCCCAGCCGCCGTCCTGACGCAATGTCGACGACGACGACGACGACGACGACGACGACGACGGCGACGGCGACGGCGACGGCGACGACGACGACGACGACGACGAAGTCGACGACGTCGACGACGACGACGACGACGATGACGACGACGACGACGACGACGACGACGACGACGACGACGACGACATCTGCGAAAGGCACACCTGGCGCCGCGCTCCTGCTCCTGTCCCCCTGCGTCTGCCCCCCCACAGCGGCGGGCGCGGCGGACGAGGAGCCGGGGCCTGCCAGGAGGTCGCGCCCTCGCCCGGGCGCGTGCCCCGTTCCCCGCCGAGGGCCGCCGAGGGCCGTCGAGGAGCAGCCTCTGGGGCAGCTCGTGGAGCCGCTGCCTCGCGCGACGTCGAAGCAATGCACGGGGAGCGCACGTCCGAGCGGTGGCGAGAGAAAGGGACCCCAGCCTGCCAGGAGGTACCCCCCCCCTGAAGATCCAGTGCTTCCCGACGGCCCCAGGCGCCCGACAGGCACATGTCGTATGGGCGGGCCGCGAAGCCCAGCATCGACAGAGCATTGTGCCCCCAGAGTTCAGTCGGGCGCGTCCCTCTACAGGAGGAACAAATCCAAGCATAGTCAAGCATAGTCTGGGGACGATTGTGGGGCATGGTTCTGGTATGTTTGACTTTTTTTTTCTTCGAAGAAGCGCCTGTAGGAGGACGCGCCCGACCTAGCCCTAGAGTTCTGACAGCAAGGCTTCTGAACGTGCCAGCGTGATCCTTTATACCTTCCATCCTTCATGCCCAGCGCCCACTGCAGCCATCCACTTTCTATAGGCCAGGCTGTTCTTCCCTCATCGCAGTCAGCTTGCTCATATCACCTGCAGTGGTGCGAAGATAACCTTGATTCCTCGTCTGGGCCAGATCATGTTCCTTCTCCAGCCTGGCCGCACGAAAGCGCTCAGACGATCGCGCTTCGCCCTGCGCGAGGGGTGAGGTTAGGAGACTTTCGAACGTACAGCCGAGGCTTCGGGATACGCACCACTCTGGTTTCGAGAGGTGCCTGATGCTCCCCGGGTCCTTCCATGGGGCCTCTCCGTCGTGCTCCTCGTTCACCTGGCGCTCCTCGTTCCACTGAAGCCCCCGCACGGGCTCCGCTCCTGATCCGAGGACCCCTTATGGCAGAACTGTGACCGTATCCCCGGGTCCTTCCATGGGGCCTCTCCGTCGCGCTCCTCGTTCACCTGGCGCTCCTCGCTCCACTGAAGCCCCCGCAGGGGCCCCGTTCCTGATCCGGGGACCCCTGTGGCAGAACTGTGACCGTAATCCCCGGGTCCTTCCATGGGGCCTCTCCGTCGCGCTCCTCGTTCACCTGGTGCTCCTCGTTCCACGGAAGCCCCCGCAGGGGCCCCGTTGCTGATCCGAGGACCCCCTGTGGCAGAACTGTGACCGTAATCCCCGGGTCCTTCCATGGGGACTTTCCGTCGCGCTCCTCGTTCACCCGGCGCTCCTCGTTCCACGGAAGCCCCCGCAGGGGCTCCGTTCTGATCCGAGGACCCCCTGTGGCAGAACTGTGACCGTACCCCCCACCAGGGGTGCCCTGCACGCCCCCCTCGAGCCCGGCCGGCTGACGCACACCGGAGCCGCAGGCGAGCTCACGAAGGCCAGGGCCGTGCCCCGCTACGGCTACCGGATCAGCGTCTGAGGCCCCTTGGAGAGGACGAGCATCAGGAGGGAAAGAAACATACAGACCCAATTGATCGTCGATTCCCCTCATCATATGGGAAAAGATGGGCAGCGGGGGGGGGGGAAGACCAAACCCCAGAAAATATGGGAAAGTATGGGGAATCCTTTTTATGTGCGTGCATTCATTTGGGCGTCCCAGGGCCCCTTCAGACAAGTCCTCCAGAGGGTGCCCTCGGCTGGGAGCCCGCGGGGCACCGCGACGGGACCGAGGATCTTCGGGCGCGGCGGTGCTGCGGTGGTGGCTTCTCCGCAGAGGGGGGAGGAGCGAGATCGGGATCGGGCAAACGGGAACCTGTACCCACTCAGGGGATCATCGCGCGTCGCGGGGGAGGAGGAGGAGCAAGAGGAGGAGGAGGAGGAGGAGGAGGAGGAGCAAGAGGAGGAGGAGGAGGAGGAGCAAGAGGAGGAGGGGAGGAGGAGGAGGGGAGGAGAGGAGGAGGAGGAGGAGCAGGAGGAGGGGATCAGGATCAGGCACGAGGAGGAGGAGGAGGAGGAGGAGGAGGAGGAGGAGGAGGCGGAGGCGGAGGATGCTGAGGAGGAGGGGAGGAGGGCATGAGTTAGAGTTAGGGCTGCTCCGCTCGAGGGAGGCCCCAGCCCAGGCCCGCGCCCCCTCTCGCTCGCTCCGGCGTGCTGGGGGCTTCGCTTCTCCGAGCCGGGGCCAGGCCCCCCCCCAGGCGCGCCACGGTGACGCAGCGGCCCTTCGCGCGCCGCGGTCTGGCTCTCTCCGGGCGTCGGCGACTGCGCCTCGCAGGGCGCGATGCGCGAAGTTGGGTGGCCTGCAGGAGGAGGAGGAGGAGGAGGAGGAGGAGGAGGAGGAGGAGGAGGAGGACGAGGAGGAGGAGGAGGAGGAGGAGGAGGAGGAGGAGGAGGAGGTTCGCCGCCCACCCCATACTGCTTCCCCTCTGCGCTCCTCGGAGTGTGCGATGGACAGGTGGCCTCCCTTCCTCCCCCCCACCCCTCTCGAACGGAGACAAGGGCCCTAGGAGGTCCGGGGGGGGGGGCGCTCCACCCGCTCGCGGCGCGCCCTCGGCGCGCGAGGCGGCGGTGCGGATAAGGGGTCGCCGAATGGCGCTGTGAGGGGGGACGAGGAGGAGGAGGAGAAGGAGGAGGGCCGGTGTAAACCCAAGAGCCATCAACGATGTTGGAACAAACCCTCACCCCAAGCGGTCCTCCGATCCCAGCAGGAGGAGCATGGAGGAGTAGGGAAGAGGAGGAGGAGGAGGAGGAGGAGGAGGAGGAGGAGGAGGAGGGAGCGAGGAGGGAGCGCGGAGGGAGCGAGGAGGAGGAGGAGAAGGGAGCGAGGAGGAGGAGGAGGAGGAGGAGGAGGAGGAGGAGGAGGAGGAGGAGGAGGAGAGAGCGAGGAGGAGGAGGAGGAGGAGGAGGAGGAGGAAGAAGCGCGAAGGAGGAGGAGGATGAGGACCAGTGTAAAACCAAGCGTCATCAACGATTTTGGAATTAACCCTCCATCCAAGCTCCCTCTACAACGGCTCATTTCCATTTAGGGAACTGTTTCGTTGGAAGACAACCGTGTGATGTCCCTGACGCATGCCAAATTATAGTTCTCGGGATTTCAACGCCACGGATCAACCTGACTGTTGCGTTTGGACGGTCCTGAATCGTGCTGGAACGTCACTCTTAGGACTTTAACACCGCGAATGAGCATAATGGTTGCGTCCTTATAATCCTGAATCCTTCAAAAACACCATTTTAGCAATTTGGTCATGGGAACCCGTGAAACTCTTGCAAAGTTTATTAACGAACGTGCGCGGTGCCAAGTCGGGAACCACAGTTTAAAGAGGAACTGCCCTCAATCCGTGAATCTCTAGCACTTTGTCGGAAACTGGAGCATATACATTACCAGTGGCGGGCGGTTTTTCAACCCCGGTCTTTTTTGAGGGTCGGGGACGACGTCGGGGTGGTGTGGTGTATTTTGTTCCCCCGATGTCCCGTGGAAGCAACGAAACATGTATGCACCAGGATCCCGTATACACCAAGATCCGCGTTCTTGTGCGAATTTCAATGCAGGGCCGGAAAAAGTGTCGGTGCATAGAGTTCGACTCCTTACTTTGTTTAAACGAATGTGCGCGGCGCTAAGGCGAGAGCCACGTTTTGAAAACGGGTTCCCCTCAATGCGCGAAGCTCTTGTAACTGTTATAACGTATGTGCGCTGCGCTAAGGCGAGAGCCACATTTTGAAAGCGGTTCGCCCTCAATCCGTGAAGCTCTTGCTAACGTTTGCAACGAGTGTGTGCGGCGATAAGGCGAGAGCCACATTTCTAAAACGACCCATCCTCCATCTGTGCAACTGTTGCTAATGTTTAAGCTTCATGGTCATAAGTGGTGCGGCAGTCTCAGGCGAAACTCCCGGCCCGCCCTAAACACTAGCCTCGGGGTGCGACAAGGAGAAGTTGTTTGTAAGGAAAAGGAATGGAGGAGGAGCAGGAGCAGGAGCAGGCGCAGGAGCAGGCGCAAGAGCAGGAACAGGAGCAGGTGGAGACGGAAGAGGAGCAGGACGACGACGACCTCGAGGGGGCCGGAAGAGCTGGAGGCATCAAAGGGCAGGCGGGCGACGCAGGGAGCGGGAAATTGCTTGCGCGGACAGTCGCGCAAGCAGGCCGACCGCGCGGGGCTGCGCGCGAGAGCGCCCTCGCTTCCACAAGGCCTGCCGCCTCCAGCGACTTGCGCACGCCGCCGCCCTGAAGCAGGCAGGCCTGGGATTAAGTCGGGCATGTCTCTCCACAGGGGGAAAATTCAAAAATAGTGAACATTTCGTCTGGGGACGATTTTATGATTATGTTTGACCATCTTGGGTTATTTTTGATGATTGTCTATTTCTAAAGATCCGCCTGTAGGGGGACATGCCCTACCCAAGCCTGGGATGAGGACACGGTCGGCTCATGAGGCGTTGGCGCGCTGGCGACGCCGGCGAAGGCGCTCAAGACGTTGAACCCTGCGACGCGGCGGCACCGAGGGACACGGTGGCGCCACTGGACCCCGCGGACTCTTGGAACGATCGGGGCCGCGATCGCTTCCAGGTTTCACGATCGCAGTGGTGTAGAAAACGTCTGCGCGCGCCGACGCCCCGCGAACCTACCGTACGTCGTCCCAGAGCGCTCCGGAACGCTCTCGGGGCGTACCCCGCCGGAGCGTTGGGGAGCCAGCCGCCGCGCGCGGGACATCGTCCAGACCCGCCGGGTCGTAGAGATTACCGGTGCACCTTCATCCAGATCTCAGTCGGGCATGTTCCTCTACCCATCGGTCGTTGAAACTAGGTATTGTTGGATTCCCGGATTCCAATCCACTTCAAGCGCCTTCCTGCTTCAATGATCGAGATGCTTCACCTGTCCGTCCTCTTTAGGGGGCGGGCGGACACCCAATCCGTTTCCAACGCCTTCCTACTTCATGTTTCTACATACTTCTTCCGACCCATGGGTACAGGAGTAATATATTACAATAGTGAAGAAATCGTCAGGGGACGATTTGTTGATTATGTTTTGACTATTTTCTGTTTTGGTTTGAATATTTTTGTTGATTTGACTATTTTTGAATTTGGGGGGAATTTTCAATTTGTCGTCCAAAATCCGCATGTAGGGGGACATGCCCGACCCAACCTTAGAGATTACCGATGCATCCTCATCCGGATTTGTCCTCAGCCCGCCTTCGTCTTGCTTCAGGTCGCGGTGCCCTCTTGCGGGGCGTCCCTCCAGTGGAGGCTCATGCCAAGAAACACCCTGCTTGCCTCCAGGGCGCCCTGGGTTTCTTGGGTTTCCGTGCTCTTGCGCTGGAAGGCGTGGCGCCCCCTCACCCAAAAATCGATGGACGTCCTGGGGCCTCAGGGTTGGGCTTCTTGTGGCAGGCTTCTTGTGGTCGGGCCTCCACTGTAGAGATTACCGGTGCAGGGGCTTGCCGACCATCACGGGGCCGATACTCTGCCTCGCTGGATGGGGGTGGATGCATGGTGGACGGCGGGCGGAAAAAGGAAGGAGGAGACAGAGGGAAGGGCGGAGAAAAGAGGGAGAGGGGAGGAGGCAGGGAGGGGCGGGAGAAGAGGAAGGGCGGCCCCGTCCCGAAGCACGCGGAAGCCGAGCGCTCGCACGGGAAGAAACACCAGCGGGGACGTGCCTCCTCGTCCAGCTCTGTCCCCAGCCCGCCTCTCGTCTCTGCCTCGGGTCGCGGGTGCCCTCCCGCGGGGCGCCGCCTCCTCGCCTCCCCCGCCGCCCCCCAGCGGCGAGCGCGGGGCCCGTGGCAGCTTACAGCCCGGCCTGCCCCGGGCTGCCGCGCGCGCTCGGCCTGGAGGGCCGGAGCCCCCTCTGCGCCCCGAGGTCTGGCTCGAGTCGGGCACGCCCCTCTGCAGGGGGAACGCTCAAACATAGTCAAAAGATAGTCAGGGCACGATGTGTTGCTTTATATATACACATATATATAAACACACACAAATATACATATATATATATACGTGTGTGTGTGCGTGTGTTTTTCGAAATTTTGGAGTGTGGTTTGACCATTTTCGAATTTTCCGCCTGTAGGGGGACATGCCCGACCTAAGGCCGGAGCCCCTTTGCGCCCCGATAGTTGTTTGGCCTCGTGCACGTCCGTCGTGCAGGCCCGGGCGCCAGTGGTGTCGTGGACTTGGCAGCGCCAGCAGCTGCAGCGCAGTGCTCCCCCGAAAAGGTTGAGGCAGGCATGACAGGGTCCGTTTTGATCCGCTCGCTCGTTCCGGCTCGATTTCAGTCGGGCGCGTCCCTCTGCAGGAGGAAGACTCGAAAATAGTAGCAAAAATTGTTTTTGACCATTCCGGTTTCATCCGCCTGTAGGGGGACATGCCCGACCTAAGACTCGATCTGGCCCGATCCGAGACTCCGCTCCAGTCTTCTGGCGATGCGGCTCGACTCCGATGTCTGCACGGCGTTGTCGTGCAGCTTGGCTGCGATGCAGATGTCGTGCCGATGCCGCACGATCCGTCGCACATTTGATCCGACCCGATTCTCAGATTCGATATTGGTTCCCGAGCTTGTTTGTAAAGGCCTGGGCGACAACGGCTTTGATCGGTCCTCTCCCTCCCCCCCCCCTGGATCCCGTCACGTTATTTCGCCTATATACGCAAAGATTTCCCTGCGGATTCTTCGAGCATTTCCCAATATTTCCGTCGGCCCCCGCCGTGATGGGATCGGGGGTGGGGGGGGCGAACTCCCCCCCCCCATCCCCCGATCACGCCCATCATCGCGAATACGAAAACAAACACAGCATCCATTGCTTCTGAGAGTTGAGAGGGCACCGATCATGTTCATCAAAATTATCACGTCGCACAATCACCCTCCAAGCAGATCGTCAATCTTCTCGCCGACCCCAAGCCGTTCCGCCAGTTCGGCAGTGCCCCCGTATTTCGTCCGCAATTCAATCGACTGCACCAGGTGATGTTTGGCAGTGGTTATGGGATGCGGCCTGGTCGCCAAGAATAAAATATACGCCAAGTTGCCGAGCAATCAGAACGAGATCTTCGATCAGCGTAAGTTTTCGACCGCACCCTGGTGTGCAGCGACAAAGAATGCACGTGGACGTCTCATCGGGAAGCAGCAACCACGTTCGGCAGGTAATCGTTGCTCGCGCTGGCGCTCATTTGAAGCCAGGGGCACCGACATGTAGATCACAGGTGTTGACGCTGCTGCCTTTAGAGGCATATCAATCTAGCGGCGCGCGTGGCACGTTCCCCGCTCAGCTAACTTCGAGCTGGCATGGCCAACAGAGAGGCATGCGCACAAGGACGTGCACATACCGTTTGGTGAAATTCGTTATGAATGTAGTTTGTACGTCCGTAATGAGTGTTGATTTCAGTGCGCTGCGGAGGCAAGATCCAGTTTACCAAGGACTGTTTTTTCCTTGCCTTACCGTGCAGCGCGCGCGCTCAGATGTCCCATTAGTGTCGCACCCCGTTGGTGTCATCATGAATGGCCAACACGGTATCTCAGGACCATGTGCATAGAGCTTCGTAGGTGAGGGTTCGGATCCAGTCTCTGCACAGCTGCACAGCGCGGTGGTCCACCCCCTACGTACCAACGAATTTGTCATACGTGCCAGTTTCCGCGCAGCATCCGCTTTCACGTCCGTTTCGCCTTTCTTTCCCCTTTTCTCGACTCCTGTTTCTCCTGCTGATTCTCCTCCTCCACCTCCTTCCTCGTTTTCCTGCTGCGGGTGTTCCTTCTCTTCCTCGTCCTCCTCCACATCCATCCCCTTTCATCACCCATGCTCCACTATCCATCCCCCCCACCTCACCCCACATTTCTGCTGCGAGATTGCCCTGTCGTCCCTGGGCTTTTCAATCATGCGTTTAAGCAACAGATTAGCACAGCGCCTTGCCGCGTGGGCGTCGTCTACCACGTTGGGCGCTGGTGCTGGATCCTGACGACGCTCCATTCCTGTACAGGTAGGGGGGGGGGGCAGGACAAGGGTGGAGGAGGAAGAGGAGAAGGATGATGAAACCGAGGAGAAGGAGGAATACGGGGACATAGTGGAGGAGGGGGAGGAGGAGGAGGGTTATATGATAAGGAGGAGGAGGAGGAGGAGGAGGGAGGGGGAGGAGGAGGGGGAGGGGGAGGGGGGGGGAGGGGGAGGGGAAGGAGGAGGAGGAGGAGGAGGAGGAGCAGGAGGAGGGGGAGGGGAGAAGAGGAGGAGGAGGAGGATGAGAAGGAGAAGGAGGAGGAGGAGGAGCAGGAGGAGCAGGAGGAGGAGGAGGAGGAGGAGGAGGAGGAGGAGGAGGAGGAGGAGGAGGAGGGGTGTCGGTGCTTTAGGAGGGGGGGGGAGGAGGAGGAGCAGGAGCAGGACGAGGACGAGGACGACGACGAGTAGGTGTAGTGAGCGGCAGGAGGAGACACGACGAGGAGGACGAGAAGACCGTGGCGGGAGGACTGGGGCGAGCGCGAGGGCGATGGGGGAGGAGAGGGCTGGGGCGGAGGACTGGGGCGGATCTTTGCTGCGGCAGCGCGTGCGGTTGATGCACCACCTGCGACAGCACGGGGCAGGCCGGTCTCGCTCTCGCGCTCCGCGAGTCCAGGCGGGCTGCCGCCGCGGAAAAGTGCGGGCTCCCCCTGGGGGGGGCTCGTCGTCGGCCCTCTTCGTCGGCGTCGCGGAGGTCGGGCGCGAGCCCTTGCGGGCCCGGAGGCGGCGGCCCGTGCTCCCGCGGTGGTCTCCCGTGTCGTTTCCCGTATGGCGCCTGCTCTCCCGCACGTGTTCCCGCAGCTCTGCCCTCCCGTGTGGTCTCGCGTGTGTCGTTTCCCGTGTGGGCTCCCAGGTGGTCGCCCGTGCGAGCTCCCGTGCAGTCTCCCGCATGGTGTCCCCTCGTGTGCTCCCGCATGGTCTCCCGTAGATTCTCCCGTATGGTCTTGCGTGTGTACAGAGCTTGCCAATCAGCGTGTATTTAAGCGGTTGAGGGTACATTGCCAGGGCGAATGTGATGGCCCCATGAGGCCGAAGTCGAGGAAAAGCGCCGTGAGTGGATCAACAGCGCATCGCAGTACAGTCGAGAAGGATGAGAAGGATGAGCAGCTCGCGGAGGGTACCTTGGCACCCTTTCGTTTTCGGCGCATCTTCTGCCCCTCTCGCTGGTCACCACCCCCCAGGTGTCCTGGGGCCCTGCAGGTATACCACACGTCCCTATTGCGAGTCGGGGATTTACTCATGACCACTTTCTGGAGGATCGATCCTTGGGGACCTCGGCAGACGGTGGATCTGGACGCATCCAGGCCCTGTAGTGGCCAAGTTCATCCATATCCACCACCTGCCGAGTTCTCCTGCCATCGTGTCCCCAGGCGTTGGTTGTAGATTTAGCCCCCGTCTCGCACCGATGAACCGGTCGCGTTGTGGGAGGGAGGGAGGGAGGGAGGGAGGGAGGGAGGGAGGGAGGGAGGAAGGAGGATTGGGAAGGGGTGGAGGGAGGAGCAGGACAAGAAAGAGGGGATGATAGGGGAGGGAGGGAGGGAGGTAGGGAGGGTCGTCGTCGAACGGTGGCTCAATCACAACGCCTGCAAAGAGAGAGACAGAGAGAGAGAGAGAGAGACAGAGGCGGGCAACGCAGCGAACCCCCTTCTCCACTTCAAAGAGTGCTGGCACCTAAAGCAAGGGAGATTCGAACACACGAAGGGACGGGAGGGAGGGAGGGGCAAGAGTAGCAGGGGGAAGAGGAGCCCAGAGATCCGACGCGGCGAGAACATTAAATATCACGTGCCGCAGATGTTCGTGCCAGACCGATCTGTGATGGTCCCGGGGCGAGGCCAAGCGAGAGCGCTTGGTGTGCAAAAGTTGCAGCGCCCTGATCTCAGGGAGGAGGAGCTGGAGGATCAGGGATGTGTCCCAGACTTTCGATGTCTTCGTTTTTCGGTGCCGGGTCCTCCGAAGTCCCGACCCGCCAGTGTTTCATCCCGAGTCGTTCTTTGATGGTCCAGGGGCCCAGCGAGAGCCCCCCGAGGCCGAAAGCGGCAAAGACCTCACGCAGTGATACTTGAACGACGAGTGGAGGAGGAGGAGCAGAAGGAGGAGGAGGAGGAGGAGGAGGAGGAGGAGGAGGAGGAGGAGGAGGAGGAGGAGGAGGGTAGGGAAGATGGGGGAGGGACGAGGAGGAGGACGAGGAGAGAGGAGGAGGAGGAGGTGGGAGGATGAGGAGGGCAGGAGGAGGAGCGAGGAGGAGGAGGAGGAGGGAGGAGGAGCAGGAGGGAGAGCCAGGAGGAGCAGGAGCAGGAGGAGGAGGAGGAGGAGGAGAGGAGGAGCAGGAGGAGCAGGTGGAGCAGGAGGAGCAGGAGGAGCAGGAGGGAGGAGGGCCAGGAGGAGGAGGAGGAGGAGGAGGAGAGAGGAGGAGGAGAGGAGGAGGAGGGAGGAGGAGCAGGGAGGAGGAGGAAGGAGGAGGAGGAGGAGGAGGAGGAGCAGGAGGAGGAGAGGAGCAGGAGGAGAGGAGGAGGAGAAGAGGAAGAGGGGAGAAGGAGGAGGAGGAGGAGGAGGAGGGGAGGAGGGAGAAGGGAGGAGAAGGAGGAGGAGGAGGAGGAGGAGGAGGAGGAGGAGGAGGAGGGAGGAGCAGGGAGGGTGCAGGCCGCCGCCCTCGAGGGCCGCGCGTGCCTCGGGGCGGGTCCGCGCGGCAGCGCGGGCCTGCCCGCCCGGGGCACGGCCGCCATGTGGCGCCGGGCACGAGCGCCCGCCGCCGCGCTGCCGCCGCGGTGGCGGCGCGGCTCGCTGCCGGCGGGGCGTGGGCCCGGGCAAAGACTCCTCAGAGATCTGACGACTCCTCCTCCTCCTCCTCCTCCTCCTCCTCCTCCTCCTCCTCCTCCTCCTCCTCCCTCCTCCTCCTCGTCCTCCTCGTTCTCCTCAACCTCCTCCTGCTTCTCCTCCTGCTTCTCCTCCTCCTTCTCCTCCTCCTCCTCCTCCTCCTCCTCCTCCTCCTCCCCATCCGCCTCCGACGCTCCCAACAATTTGGAGCTGCGGGATTCAGGCAGCTGTGTGCCTCTGGGGGCCCTCACTGGGCCTCGCGAGAGCGTCAGAGAACGGCCGACGAGGAGAACCCGGCCCGAGGGGAGTGGTCTGGATCCCCGGGGGCCCACGCCTCCAGGCAGACTCGGCGTGGGTGGAGTGAGGAACTTCCTGTCGGGAACCTTGGGCGGGGCGCCTGGGAGGAAGCTGGTCTGGGGGAGGAGGGGAGCACGAAGGAGCAGGGGGGCGGACGGCCCACGGGACGAGGACGAGGAGGACAGACGAGGAGAGGCCAAGACAGGTAGATGAGTGAGAGAGTCCAAGGAGGAGGAGGAGGAGGAGGAGGAGGAGGAGGAGGAGCAGGAGAAGGAGGAGGTGAGGAGGTCGAGGAGGTCGAGGAGGTCGAGGAGGTCGAGGAGGTCGAGGAGGAGGTGGAGGAGGAGGTCGAGGAGGTTGAGGAAGTCGAGGAGGTCGAGGAGGAGGAGGAGGAGGAGGAGGAGGAGGAGGAGGGGGACTACTGTCAGGAGCGCTTGCTTAGCGTATCGTGTCTGTTGGACATTGCCCATTGTTTTTCGGCGCGACACGCTGACCGCTTCCTGGTCTCCAAGCGTCAGCACCTGGAGCCTTTCCTAGCTTCCCGCCCCGCGGAGCGGGGCGACACGCTATCCGCTCGCAGGGCGTAAGCGTGTCGCTCAGGCCGCCGCTGCGAAATGCTAAGCTACTATTCTTGACCGTACGCATCCAACGTCTCGAACATACACAGTGGGGAAGTTTTCACCGTCTTTGGCCTCAGGAGGCCCTCGCTTGACCGCGGGGCTGTCAAATAATGGTTCAGGATGATGTAGAGCCGACCCTGGGTAAAAGGTCACGACCTCCAGGATCCCCGCATTGAGAAATTCGAGACACGGGAAGTCTGAGAAGCACCGTGACCATGACCAAGACGTCGCGGGACCTTGTCGACGCTGTTCTTGGTCGTTGTCTTTGCCGGCCTGTGCCAATCCGGCGCGCCAGAAAAGGAACTGCTGCCGATACCACGGCCCTTCCCTCGTCGCCACGGCGGGGTGCGCCCCGCAATTCTGGTCGGAGCGCACTCCTGAAACGGTCCCCGGAGTAGCGGTATCGATAGATTGGTGGCCCCCCAGTTTGTCGGGGGCGGAAAAGGGGGGGGGGGATGACTAGGGGGGGGGTGGATATCATGGCGTGGGCCATGATATTTCCCCAGATTTCATGGCGCCTTTTCTTATTTCATTACGTCCCTGCCCCCCCCGCTGGACCGCGCACATGCCGCCAGTCATGATTTGCACCCCCCCCTCTTGGACACCCACCTCTTGGCCGCTCCCGAGTTTGGGGGGGGGGGCGTGGCCGGAGCGAACCGGCGTGGGGCGAGGGAAGGAGCCCGGTGACCATGACCAAGATGCCGGGGGAGCTTGCCGACGCCGGCCTTGGCCATGGTCCACGCCTGCCGTCGCCGATTCGCGAGGACGATCCACGGATTGACGGTGACCTGGATGGACGGTGACCAAGATCGGCAGCGACGTTTCCGCGTTCATTCTTGGCCATGGCCCTCGGGGGCAACGATAGGGGGGATAGGCGAAGGGGGGGGGATGCATCGACCCCCAATCGCCCACTGATCACCGATAGGGGCCCGATAGCCCCTACCTGCCCAGGAAGGTGCAGATTCACTATCGGAGGCCTACCGCCGATCTATCGGCGATGCATCGCCGATTCCAGGTCGACGTTTCCCCCCCTATCCCTACGGTAGGTTCGCGTCGTGTCGACCGGCGGCGGCTCAGAATCGGTCGATGTTGAACAATCTTGACAATTCGGGAACGGCCGATCGTTCAAGGTTGAACGATTCCCGCGGTGCCCGGAACCAACGCCAGGGTCGACACGACACGTCGACTAGACGTAAGAGTGACCTTTCGCCGGAGTGACCTTTGGTGCGGGCACGGATGGATCTCCAGATGGCCGAAAACGACGCAGGAGCAGCGGCTTGCGCGCCCAGGTTGGGTCCCCCCTCGGCCCCCAGAAAGCCGCGCACCAAAGGTCACTCTTACCCAGGGTCACCCTTGCGTGTAGCCGAGACACGGACCTGCCGTATCCCCCCCTAGCGTTGCCCCTCCGGCCCTCGCAGCCCTCTTCCTCTCGGGGATTCGCCCTGGGCGGGTCGTGGGCGGCGGAGTGTCCTCGCGGCGCGGCCGAGAAAGATCGTCGCTCTGTCGGTGTTCGGCCGCCGAGGGGCTCCTCCTCCTCCTCCTCCTCCTCCTCCTCCTCCTCCTCCTCCTCCTCCCCTCCTCCCCCCTCCTCCCCCTCCCCCTCCTCCCCCTCCTCCTCCTCCTCCTCATCCTCCTCCTCCTCCTCCCCCTCCCCCTCAACCTCTCCCCCTCTCCCTCCCCCGCCCCCAGTCCCCGAGAATCAGTACAGTCGAAGCCGATGATAAGGTCGGGTTGCCTTCCCAAGGTTACCCTTACGTCCTTGCCTCTTCGGTCCATCCCAAGCCACTTCCGATGGCGAGCCCAGCTCGAGAAATTTCGTCGTGGATGTCCAAGGCACCCGCATCCTTCTCGCGCATCCTCGCCACCATTGTTGACTGGATACTTCAACCTATCTCCGCCCCCACTGGGCCATGGTACCTCAGCCCCTTCAACCGACCCCCTCCGCTGGGGATAGGCCCCTCGACACCAGGCAGGAAACAGCCTATAACCCCGTCCATCACCAGAGGAGAAAGAACCACCACCACCAGCTAGGGGGGCTGGCCGCTCCCCCTCCCCGAGCTGGTGGCGCCCCTCTTCCGGGCGCGCGCCCAGGGAGTGCCCGGAGCGGAGTGCCACCAGCTCCGGGGATGCGGCGTGCGGCCTGGGAACGGAGTTCTAAGGAGTTCTGGGGGTAGTGTTCTTTTTGCTCTCATGAGTCCAGGGGGTAAATCGGTCAGTGTGGCCAAGGCCACGCCAGTGGGGATCGGGATCGGCGGAACGATGCGCAGAAAAGAGGTCCAGGCATCTGCTGGGAATCCGCGTGGCGAGAAGGTGACGACGTCGGATGTCTGCTCGCCATAGAGCGCATGGGTCCTTTCGACTGCAGGAGTGTCTAATCGAAGAAGAAGAAGAAGAAGAATGCCGTAAACATGAACTTTGGGAGGCGCTCCGCACGGATATCTTGGATCCGCGCTGGGGCCCCCCCGGGCGGCGCCTCCGGCGCCGCCACTGGCGCGCTCCGCGCACCAGGGAGGGGAGCCCGGCGTGGATTTAAGAAATCCACGCAGAGTGCCAAAAGTGTCTATCCGTGCTGTTTTTTCTTCTTCCATACCTAGGCTCTGCCTAGAAGGGTTCTTACTCTCTGGGCTTAAAGGGGCCAGGCAGTGGAAAGCGCCGCGGGCGGTTCCCCCAGTATCCGCCCCGCGGTTCCCCCAGTTGCGCCCAACTTAGCGTTGCTTATTTCATCTTAGCTTAGCTTACCTTAGCTTAGCTTGGCTTAGCTTAGCTTAGATTCGTCTTAGCTTCGCTTAACTGTAGCTTAGCCTAGCTTAGCTTACCTTACCTTAGCATAGCTTGGCTTACCTTAGCTTAGCCTAGCGCAGCGCAGCATAGCGCAGCGCAGCATCAGCACATCATAGCATAGCATAGCATAGCATAGCGCAGCATATCATAGCATAGCATAGCATAGCATAGCATAACATCGCGCATCATAGCATAGCATAGCATAGCATAGCATCACATAGCGCAGCATAGCATAGCATAGCATAACACAGCATTGCTTAGCATAGCACAGCGCAGCATAGCATAGCATAGCACAGCACAGCATAGCATGGCATAACACAGCATAGCACAGCATAGCATAGCATAGCGCAGCATAGCATATCATAGCATAGCCCATCATCGCATAGCAAAGCGCAGCATAGCATAGCCTAGCATAGCATAGCATAGCGCAGCATAGCATAGCATAGCATAGCGCAGCATAGCATAGCATAGCATAGCGTAGCCTAGCATAACACAGCGCAGTCGAGCGTACCCTAGCATAGCATAGTGTTGCACAACCTTGCTCAATGCCAAGTCGTGCGGTGTAGACCGGGTACGTAGCATTCTCAAGCACCCACGGTGAGCGTATTCGAAAACATGCGTGTGTGTGTGTGTTTGCGCGCAGGCAAAGCACAAACAAAATCAAGCAACAGCGAAAACAAAAGCACATCGAAAGCAACAGCAAAAGCAAAAGCAAAAGCAAAGGCAAGGCAATGCAAAGTAAAAGCACAACCAATGCGAACATGTAGATGTAGATGTAGATGTAGATGTAGATGTAGATGTAGGTGTAGATGCGGATGTAGGTGTAGAAGTAGATGTATATGTATGTGTAGATGTAGGTCTAGATGTAGGTGTAGGTGTAGATGTAGATGTAGATGTGAGTCTCGCTGTTGATGTTGATGTAGATGTAGATGCAGGTGTAGATGTTAATGTAGCTGTCGGTGTAGATGTAGATGTTGCTTTCCTAGACGCTCCAGCTCCAAGGTAGGGTCGCACTGGGATAATTATTGCTGTAATTCCCGACCTAGGCTCTGCCTAGAAGGGTTCTTACTCTCTGGGCTTAAAGGGGCCGGGCAGTGGAAAGCGCCCCGGGCGGTTCCCCCAGTATCCGCCCCGCGGTTCGCCCAGTTACGTCCCTTTTAGCTTAGCGTTGCTTATCTTAGCTTAGCTTAGCTTAGTTTAGCCTAGCTTAGCTTAGCTTAGCTTAGCCTACCCGACCTTAGCTTAGCTCAGCTTAGCTCAGCTTAGCTTAGCGCAGCGCAGCATTAGCTTAGCATAGCATAGCAAAACGCAGCACAACATAGCGCAGCAAACCATAGCATAGCATAGCATAGCATAGCATAGCGCAGCATAACGCAGCATAGCATAGCATAGCTTAGCATAGCACAGCGCAGCATAGCATAGCATAGCATAGCATAGCATTGCACAGCACAGCATAGCATAGCATAGCATAGCATAGCATAGCCTGGTATACCATAGCGTAGCCTAGCATACCCTAGCATAGCATTGCATAGCATAGCATAGCATGGCGCAACATATCATATCATATCATAGCCTAGTATCTCATACCATAGCGCAGCATAACATGGCATCGCATATCATAGCATATCATAGCGCATCATATCATATCATGGCATAGTCTAGCATAGCATACCCTAGCATATCATAGCATAGCATTGCACGGCATAGCACAGCAGAGCATATATGTAGATTGAATATCGTTGCTGATGCTGATGTTGATGTAGATGCAGATGTAGATGTACATGTAGCTGTCGGTGTAGATGTAGATGTTGCTTTCCCAAATGTTCCGGCTCCAAGGTAGGGTCGCACTGGGATATTATTAATATCTCTAAGTTCGGGGTGTGTTCTCATCACGTGGTGTTCCGCCACGGAGAGCCTAGTGCCCATCGATCGGCGATGCCTCGCCGAGACCAGGGCGACGCCCCCGCCCCCCTCGGGCCAGCCCTCCACCCTATGGTCCCCCTTCGCTCGAGTGAGAAAGAGGAGGGGGATCTGGCGTAGGAGGAGGAGGCGTAGGAGGAACAGGACGAGGAAAAGGAGAAGGAGGAGGAAAAGGAGGAGGAGGAGGAGGAGGAAGAGCAGGAGGAGCAGGAGCAGGAGGAGCAGGAGGAGGAGGAGCAGGAGCAGGAGGAGCAGGAGGAGGAGGACGAGGAGGACGAGGAGCAGGAGGAGCAGGAGGAGGAGCACGAGGAGCAAGAGGAGGAGGAGGAGCAGGAGGAGGAGCACGAGGAGCAGGAGGAGGAGGAGCAGGAGGAGCAGGAGGAGGAGGGAGAGGGCGGAGGCCGTCGTCGTCGTCGACCGTCGCGCGCGGGGTGTGGGGCTGGGTGGCGCGAGCGCCACACTCTTCCCCTCCGGCCGCTACGAGCCCTGGAGGGCTACACGCCGGTCGGGTGAAAGTAGGCATCTCTGGAAGTCCAGAGCTCAATCCAGACATGATCGCGTCGTTAAGAAGTCAGGTCGGGAGGTTTTTGACCATTTTCGGCCTCGGGGGGCCCTCGCTGGGCCTCGGGAGCGTCACAAAACGAGTCGGGATGAAAAACCGGCCCCAGGGAAAGGGTCGGGACTTCCAGGGACGCCGTCCTGAGAAAATCAGGATGTCGCATGTTTGAGTACTTTCTGGAGGGCTACACGCCGGTCGGTGAAAGTAGGTATCTCTGGAAATCCAGAGAGCTCAATCTACTTTGGGAGCCTCCCTGCTTCAAGAGTCTAGCGGCTGTCCCTCCTCCTTCCTCTTCGGGGGGCGGGCGGGAACCATTTTTTTTTTGTCCCAGCGCCTTCCTACTGCATGTCTCTGCCCATGTCTTCCGACCGACGGGTCATGAGGAGGACCGAGGCAGAGTAACAGGTCCACGCCCAGGCCACGAGAGAGGGCAGGGGACCGTAGGTGGACAAACAAGTGGAGCCTTTGACACCGCGCCCCGCCCCTCCCCCCCAATTTCAGAAATGGTCCCAAGCATGCGGCAGCACCGGCGTGAGTGGACAAAAGAAGTGGAACCCCCAGCAGAGCCTCCGGGAGGCCGAAGCCAATTTTGAAATTGGGGTGAGAGGGGGGGGGGGTCCGCGGGGGGGGGGAGGGGGGGCGAACGCGGGGTCGAAGACGAGGGATGCCACTTTCTTGTCCTCTTGCCGGAGGGAGGAGAGGTGCCAGCGCGGCAGGGGCAGGGTCAAGTCGGGCCTGTCCCCCTACAGGAGGAATATCCCAAAACAGTTTTTGAAAACAGTAGTCGGGGGACGATCTTTTGGCTATTTCTGCACATTTTGGAGTATTTCTTGGTTTTTTGGCTTGTTTGTTTCACAGAAAAAAATAAAGAAAACCTTCCAAAGCCCGCCTGTAGGGGGACATGCCCGACCGAAGGGCAGGGCGGGCGGCCCCCTGCTCCAGGCGCTGCCCCACGGCGCCCCCGCGGCCCACGCGGGGGCGGGCGGCAGCGCATGCGGCAGCCGCTCGCCGCCGCCGCCCTGGGGGCAGGACCGCGGCCGCGGCGGCGGCGGCGGCGTCGACGACGCGTCGTCGGTCAGGGCTGGACCTAAACCGGTGTTTTTGGCCATCTCGCGGGCCGTGTTCGTTTCGACCTCGTTTTGCGGTGAAGGCGACACGGAAACACAACGGAAACGAAAACACAACGGAAACACAACGGAAACGAAACGGAAACACAACGGAAACGAAACACAACGGAAACACAGACAAACCGTTGTCCCTCGACAAACGCGAGGGACAACGGAAACACAACGGAAACGAAGAACACCGTTTAGGTTCAGCCCTGTCGTCGGTCATCGAGGACAGGAGAGCCCCTTAACCTTAAGTCGGGCCTGTCCCTCCACAGGAGGAATCTCCAAAAGCAGTCAGAGAGTAGTCGGGGAACGCTGTTTTGACTACTTTTAGTAATTTGGCTTATTTTTGGTGTGTTTTTGATCTTTCGTCCCAAATCCCCCAATAGCAGGACTTGCCCGACCTAACCTTTACCCTGAGAGCACAATGAAGACGTAGCCTCACTGAGGTCCCCGTTTTTGCATCAGGGATCGTAGATCTGGGCGGTCTGGTTCGATGCGTCTGCAGAACAGGCCCCCCATCCCCTGATGTCCTGGTGGTCCTCCCACCTTAGGTCCCCTCTCGCAGGGTTAAGGGGTCAGTGGTCCTTCTTCTGCCAATCAGTCGGTCTGAAGTTTCTGTTGCCGCTGCGGCCTGATCCGCCCGGAGGTCGTGGTCAGAAGCGTTCCAGCACAGGTCCGGGGGCCGGACTTCGAACACGACAGCGAGCGACCCCGACGGCGACGGCGACGGCGGCGGCGGCGGTGCTATGGGCGAGGGCGAGGAGGAGGGCCGAAGCCGAGGCCCGGGGCTTCGCCGCCATGGTGGGGCCCGTGAACTCGCTGAGCGCCGCCAGGGTGCGGCGGGTGGAGATGCTGCAGCGGGGATGGATGCGCATTGCGTGGGCGGCCAGGGCAGCAGCGAGATACGATGCACACCAGATGCGAAACATTGGCCTCCCACGGGGTGCTCCACGACAGTTCTTTTCCGATGGCACACTGGGCCTGCGCAGCCATGGGGCGCTGTCTCAAGCTCAGGGTCGACGAATGTCGAAGAAAAAAATGGCATAAACATCAAGTCGAAGAAAAAATGCGAGGGTCGACGAATGTCGAATGTCGACAAATGTCGAAGAAAATGTCGAAGAAAAAATGCGAGGGTCGACGAATGTCGAATGTCGACAAATGTCGAAGAAGAAAAAGGCAAACATAAACTTCAGCCGCTCCGCGCAGATTTCTCGGGTCGGCGCTGGGGCCCCCCTGGCGGCGCCTCCGGCGCCGCCCCTGGCGCGCTCCGCGCGCTCGGGAGGGGGGCCCAGCGCGGAGCCGAGAAACCCGCGCGGGCCGTCATCAAGAGTTTGTGCTGTTGCCTTTCCGTTCCTTCTTCCTCCAGAAGGAGCCTATTGAGAGCCTCTTGGGGGCCACTTGGAGGCCTCTTGGGCTCCCTTGGGGCGTCTTGGGTGCCTCTTTGAAGCCTCTTCGGGTGCCTCCTGGGGGCTCCTGGGGTCTTCTTGGGGCCGCGGCCTCGAGATGTCAGCTCGGGTCCCCCGTCTGGGCCCTCCCTTGTCGCTGGTGGACAGAACCCCCAACAGTGACACGTCGATCAGTGAATTGTCCGTTCGCAGATCTCGAGAGGGCACCGTGGCCGTTACTTTCAAGGCTTGCGCCCGCCAGGTTTGGGCCTCGGGTCGTTTTCACCAAACCACGTTTTACTACAGGGAGGTCTGTCCATCCCCGAAATGCTCACTGCAAGATTTCGACTCCTGTGTGCTCCCTGCACACGTGCGGGGGCGGGGCGCTCGAGGAAGACGAGCGGGCCTCGCCTCCGATGGCCTCCAGGCCGTGCCCCCGCTTCCCCGGCGGGAGGCCGGCGGTGGTCAGAGCGGGAGCGGCTCCGCGGGCGAGGGGCCGGCGCACGTCGGCGTGACTTCCGGCGAAGGCATCCGTACACCACCTCCGAGCCAGGCGAGGGCCATCCTGGGCCCCCTACCCAGACCCCCTCGGGTCATGAAAAAATCACGACGGGAGGTTTTTCGCTATTTTCGGCCTCCAGGGGCCCTCGCCGGGCCTCGGGACCGTCAAAAAACGACTCGGGATGAAGAGCCGGTCCTGGGGAATGGGTCGGGACCTCTGGGGGTCGCGTCATGAAAAAATCATGACGTCGGGGGTCTGGGTAGGATGGTGCATAGACCCTCCTGGCCTCGGCCAGGAGGGCGTATACCCCATGCCAGGGCCAGGATGGCTCTGGCTTGGCACGGTGGTGGTGCACAGATTTCTTCTCCGGATGACCCTGGGCCTCCCGGATGGGGTCGGAGCAGATGGGGTCGGAGGATCGTGCCGCATCGCCGATGCATCGGCGATGCGGCGCGATGCGGAGCCCGATGTTCTCCACGCCGGCGTCGCCGATGCATCGCCCACGTCGACGATGCACCGGCGATGCGGCAAGATCCTCCGACCCCATCTACTCGAACCCCATCTAGGAGGTCTCTACTAAACAATGCGCCCGCGAAAGGTTCCAAGTTTTGTTTGTTTCAAGCCTCCCATCCGAGATGGGAATTTCCATAGCCACCGCCTGGGGTGACCGTTCTTCGGGGACCTCGGCAGGCGGTGGATACGGATATGTTGGGGCCCGGAGGGGGGGGGCAAAGGCATCCACACCCGTTGGCTGTCGAGGTCCCCGAAGACCGATCACCCAGGCGGTGGTCATGGACAATTTCCCGCCTCGCAGCTATCATCTGTTCGCGCTGATGGAAGGAGCGACGGAGGGAGGGAGGGAGGGAGGGATGGAGAAGGAGTGGAGAAGGAGGGGAGGGAGGAGCGGGACGTGGAGGAGGGGGGAAGGGGGAGGGAGGGAGGGTCGTCGTCGAACGGTGGCATAAGCGCGAAGCTGGGCTCAATCACAATGCTCGCAGAAAGAAGGAGAGAGAGAGAGAGAGGGAGAGAGGCAGATGGGCGGAGCAGCGAATCCATATATATATATATATGTATACACAGATGTTTATACATATATCTATATACACGTCCACATATAGATGGAGATATACACATAATATACATCTACACATTTGTATATATATATATATACGTATCTATACAAAGATCTCTACAACGGGGGACTGGCTCCGTGGGCCCCCGGCCCGGGACCTGGACCACAAATGGGTGGACGGGGGCTTCCGCGCACAGCTCGGCACCCCCACACCGGCGCCCCGGGCGATCGGACCGCCGTCGCGCAGGATCTGCGCTGGATTCGAGTCGTCCCAAGACGGCCTCCAGATGTTTCAGACGGCTCGCTCGGCGCCTCCAGCGGTCCATCTTGCCCCCAAAACGCCCCGAGAGCGCTCCAGGAGGCCCTCCAAGACGGCTCCAGGAGGCCAAAATCATATTCCCCTTGGATTTTTCAAGGTTTTTGGGGTTCTCGCCCTTGTGGCATTTTGACGGACGGCCCTAGACGGCTCAAGGGGCACTACAAGTCGCCCAAAGACAGCCCAAATGGCCTCCAAGAAAGCCCAAGAGAGCCCCAAGATAGCCCAAGAGGGCCCCAAGACGGCCCAAGAACGCGCCAAGACAGTCCAGGAGAGCCCCAAGAAGTCCCCAAGAGAACCCCGAGAGTACCTGAAGCAGTCCAGCGGCCCAAATTGCCTCCACAACGCTCCGAGAGTAGTCCAGGAGGCCCTCAAAGACGACTCGGGGAGACATCATAACTTCGATTTGAGTTCTGAAGTTTTTTGGGGTTCTCGCCTTTGTGGGCTTCCGGCGGCCCAAGACGTTTCAAGGGGCGCCGCAGCAAGGGGCGCCACAAGTCGCCCAAAGACGGCCAACGAGGCCTCCAAGAAAGCCCCAAGAAGGCCGCAGAGAGCCCAGAAAGGCTCAGCATGGCCCCAGAGAGCCTCAAGAGGACCTCCACGCGGGCGTGAGGAGGCCAACAACATGGTCTGTCTGTTGGTTTATGAAGGTTTCCAGGGCCGTCTTGAACTTGGAAGCCGGCGCTGGGGCAGCGGTGACCCCCACATAAGCTCAAGCGTGTCGACATAGCTTGGGACGACGACATGTGCCGGACCTGGGAGGGCGTCCTCGTTCGAGTCACCCTCATCATCTTCCTCAGAACCAGACTTCTCCTACTTGGATTGACGATCCTACTTCTCGAAGACGCGCAGTTGTGAAGGGGAATGGGGTGGAGTACGGATTCAGAGCTAGTGTGTGTGTGTGTGTGGTGGAGTCCTGGTGGGCCGCTTGAGGCCGTCTTGGGAGCTATCGATCAAATGGGGGTTCCTTATCTAGCCTCTTCCAAGAGCCCTCGAGATCGCCTTTTGGGGCCCTCTCGGGGAGCCATTGGGCGCTCTTGTGGCCGTCTTGGGGGCCTCTTGAACCCCTCTTGGGCCATCTTGAAGCCTCAAAGCGCATCGGAAGCGAAAAGATGCGATGCGGTGCGATCCCCCGACCCCGTCCACAGTCGGGCCGAGGTGGAAGGCGGAGGTCGGTTCGGGCAGGGTACTCTGGTGTTCTTCGTGTTTGCTGGATGTTCTTGTGCATCCTGGGGAGGGTACAGTGGGGCCGCGCAACAAGAAACTGACTGCTTTTCGTCAGGGTACCCCGGATTTCTTCGCTCCGCGCGCTGCGCGGTGCCTTCCGGTGGCCGTTGAAGGAGCTGCTGCGTTCAGGGTGCTCTGGGCCACCCCCACTCGCGTGTCGCGCCTGCGGGCTTCGGGGCTGGGGTTCTTGCGAGGGTTTCTTGCGGCCGCGCCAGCACTGTGTTTTCGGATGCTCCGTCTTTTTTTGGCCGACGGAGGGTCACATAGTCTTGAAGGATGTTATTCTGGCCTAGGTATAAGTCGGGCTTGCCCCTGTACAGGAGGAAAGTTCAAGAATAATAGCGCAAATAGTCTAGGGACGATTCTTGGCCACTATGTTTGGATTATTTTCGTATATATTTGGACTGTTTCTCATCTTCCTTCCAAAATCCGCCTTTAGGAGGACGTGCCCGACTTCAGGCCAGTCCCCCCCCCTATGGTTCCCCTTCGCTTGAGTGTGGAAGAGGAGGTGTGGAGCAGGGAGAGGGTGGAGGTCGCCGTCGTCGAACGTCGGAAACGGCATCCTGCCGTTCTCGCACACGCGGGGCGTGGGCTGGGTCTGGGCTTGAAGGATGTTCTGGCTTAGGTCCGGCTGCACTCGGACCCAACCCAAGAGGCCCCAAGAGGCCTCTTAAGGTGCCTCGGGGGAGCTGCGCCGTGAAGAGAGAAGCAAACGGCGCCTGGCGCGTGGTCGCCTGGGCCCCTTTCCTCAATCCGTAGACGCGCTAACGGTGTGTTAGCCAACGGCAAATTAGGAAGACCAAGTGTAGGAAGGCGTGGTTTATTGTCAAACCAATTGTAGGAACGCGTGGTTCGCATTTTCCTACAATTCGCTGCGTCGTTTTCGTTCGATGCGTTCGCACATTTGACATGTAGGGAAGTGTGCTCGTGATTTCCTACATTTTGTTCTGCGCGAGCTCGGTGTCATAAAAATCAGATTCCCAGCATCGCCGTTAACCAACATCGCCGTTAGCGCGGCCTGGGTCAATGGCGACCCCCGATCCTCGTCGACTTTCGGGGAGGAGGCCAGAAACTTCAACGCAGTTCGAGGCAGATCCAGGCAAATCGAGGCAGACCCAGAACAGCAGCGGGGCAAGTCCAGCGATCGCCGGGGAGGCCGTGAGAAAGTCGTGGAGGCTCCGGCGCGAGTCGGGGGACAGCAGAGGTCGAGCTCTCAACGGCCCAGGGCTGGAGCCCGGGCGGGGAGCGCGCTCTTGTCAGGAGTCCGCGTCGAGCGCAGCTTCGGCGACATGCCCTTGGTATCGCTCGGACGTGTGCATTTTTTCTCGGCGGGGATTACAGTCGGGGCCCTGAAGAGGAACTCTTTTGGTTGGGGAGGGGCTCCGCGTTCCTTCAGTGTTTCACAGCTTGCCGCAGGTTTTCCTTATGCCTTCGATCGGAAGTCGAAGTTTAACTTATGGAGAAAGGGGGCGCCTCGTTCCTGAGTTAGGGTTCCTTAGGCCAACGCCCCGACTGTATTAAGGAGCACCCTGGAGCATCCTGCGAAAAAACAAACCAACGCACGAAACCGAAACAAAGCACAGGGAACGGACGTCCGAGCGATGCCCGGAGCCCTCCCCCCCCCCACCGGGCCGGCAGAGGGAGGGCCGGCGGCGCTCCCCGAGAGGCAGGGCCCCGTCGCTCGCTGCCTCTCGCCGTGGCCTTTGGCATCGGTCGGGCGAGCGTGTCGGGCAGTGGCGAAGCGTCCTGGCTCGCCTCTACAGTCGGGGCGCTGAGGAAGGAGCCCTTTTCGTTGGGGAGGGCCGGCGGTGCTCCCCGAGAGGCAGGGCCCCGTCGCTCGCTGCCTCTTGCCGTGGCCTCGGCATCGCTCGGGCGTGTGTCGGGCAGTGGCGAAGCGTCCTGGCTCGCCTCTACCCATCGGTCGTTGAAAGTAGGTATTTTTGGATTCCCAGATGCCAATCCACTTTCAGCGCCTTCCTACTTCAAGAGTCGAGTGGTTATCCCTCTTCCTTCCTCTTCAGGAGGCGTGCGGAAACCCAATCTATTTCCAACGCCTTCCTACTTCATGTTTCTACCTACTTCTTCTGACCGATGGGTACAGTCGGGGCGCTGAAGCAGGAACGCTTTTCGTTGGGGAGGGGCTCCGCGTTCCGTAAGTGTTTCACAGCTTGCCTCAGGTTTTCCTTCTGATTTTGATGGCAAATCGAAGTTTGACTTATGGGAAAAAGGGGCCTCGTTCCATATTTCGGGTGGTTCCTTCGGTCAGCGCCCCGACTGCAGGCCTGCCAAAGCATGTTCTAGGAACCTTTCTGGTGATTTGCGCGAAGTGCTCTCAGAACATTTCTGGCCGAGACTGTCGCAAATTAGCAAATTAGCGCACGGGGGTTGTGCTATAAGGACCTTGCCTTTGCTCGTAGAACCCCTTTCGGGTTCCGCGAACATGTCGTGGTAGGCCTATGTGAATGCCGGGACGGTCGGTCCCTGCTCGAAGTGTGCATCTTCTCGTTGAGGACCCTCGGAGAGCATGCTGGATCATCGAGCACATGCAACAAAAGCCTCACGAAAGCGACTCACTCACGGGGCATGGACGTTCGAGCGATGGCGGGTGGGGGAAGCGGGTCCGGAGGGAAACGGGTCCTACGGCTTCTCGCCGTGTTCGCGCCCTCGGGGCCCTCCTCGGCCCCCGGGGCCCTCAGGGAACGACGCGGGATGAGGATCTCGTCCTGGGGGAAGGCACTAGGGTCCAGGACCCGTTCCCCTCGGGACCCGCTTCCCCCATGGCGATCCTCCGCGCCGCCGCGGTGCCTGGAGACGGCGTGTCCCAGCCTGCGTTGATGGGCCGATTTTCCACCACCACTACCACAGGTAGGAGAGGGAGGGGGAGGAGGAGGAGGAAGAGGAGGAGGAGGAGGAGGAGGAGGAGGAGGATGAGGCGGACGACGAGGAGGAGGAGGAGGAGGAGCAGCAGGAGGACCTCCCCATCCTCCCTCCTCCCTTGTCCTACCTGTGGTAGTGGTGGTGGACACCCGGCCCTGCCTGCATGATGGTCGCCACGAGCGCGACGGGTACGGCGAAAGCGCCGGAAGAAGGACCGCTTTGGCTTTAGGAGGGGTGCTCCGGCCGTCGGGCCGCGCCTCGAGCCTGGGCCTGGGGGTGCCCGTCGCGGCCGAACCTCGCCGCGGCCAGAGATGCCCCTCCGTTCCCGACGCAGGGCGCCCTGTGGCAGCTTTCTCCTGTCGCTCTCGCATCGAGAGCTCTTTCCCGTGGCTTCCCGTCGATGATTCGATCGGGCAGGATAGGGGCACGGGGGGGGGCACGCAATCTGGTGCATGCAGCTGGTTTCCGCCCCGCCGCCGGGCCCATTCCTCGATGCACGGGCGCCTCCCGGCGTCAGGAGGCGCCAGGAAAACTGGCTACGTGAGCTGCTTCTGCATCCTGCCCTTGACTATCCTACACTTCGGCCCCCCCCGACATGTGAGAGCTCTCTCCCGTCGTTTTCGCGCTGCCGCCACGCGCGGCCGCTGTGGCAGGCCGATTACCCGGACGGCTCCATGTCGCAGCTGCTGCTGGACCGCTGCCTCGAGGAGCGCGGGCCAGCGAAGCTCGCGCACAGGGGAGGGGGGAATCCTGCCCGCTCCCCCTGCCAATGTCCTCCGCCTCCTCCTCCTCCCCCCTCCTCCTCCTCCTCCTCCTCCTCCTCCTCCTCCTCCTCCTCCTCCTCCTCCTCCTCCTCCTCCTCCTCCTCCTCCTCCTCCTCCTCCTCCCCCTCCGTAGCTACTGTGGCTCAAGATTCCATACTGGCGGGCACTGCCCGCAGACTCCCAACGGATACTGCTAGTCCGCGGCCAGCTCAGAAGCGCATTCGTTTTCCTTCTACATTCCCACGCGCTCTTTGACTTGGGTGGTTCTGTCCACTTCACTGTTGCTGAGTACGGATGGGAAATCGCGGCAAGGGCAGTGGAATACAGCCCCAACATGCGCCAGTACCTGCTGGACCTGACCCAATTGCTGGACACAGACGATCAAGCTCCGTCGTTGAATCCCAACCGGACCTTTGGGCGGAGGCAGCTCAGAAACATGCGGCCAGCGGCCCCCCTGCACACCATCGGAAAATGTTCAGGAATTTTGTCCAGCAAAAGTCGGCGCTGCGTCTGCGGCCTTCGCCATCACAGCCGAGCAGGTGCGCACCGACGCCCAGATCCAGTTCTTCGTTTCCATCACAAAGACCACGGCGGAGCTTATCACGCGTCAAGAAAACGTTGAACTAGACTTCGCCTGAAGTTTAAAGCCGTGCAAACAAGGCCGACGCTCTCAACCCTATCCTCGCCGCCACCGTCGCCGACATCAAGAAGACGTTGGCTGCCGCAGATGCCATGCACCCAGCCTCCAACATCGACTCCATCGGCACATGGGACTGGGCCCCTCACGGTGGCACGTTCTGCTGTGACGCTACCACCTCGTACAGCAATGCCGCGCTCAAGGCGCCGATTCTGGAATGGCTCATTGCCGCTCGAGATCGATTCCATTACCATCAAGGCCAACGACCTTGGCAAGCAAGTGTTTTCTACTCTCAATGGCGGTGATCTGGTTGCCGTTCCACGTGCTCATGCTCTTCACACAGCGCTTCACATGGTCAAAGTTTGAAGATCCGTGTGCGACGTGAACCACACTTCGTATCTTCTGACGAATCTCAGCGGAGTCTTCGTCAAGATGCCCTACCCAAGATGCTCAGCAAGCTCAGGAATGCGAAGTTCACCCACATCGCGCCGAGGATCCACCACACGAGCGGCTACCTTTCGGTCCAGAATATGCTGTTCGTGCGCGTCACAGCTGGTGCATCCCCCGACGAGGCCAGCAGCGCTCGCTGGTCTGATGTGGCCGCGCCTGCTGGTATCGACTCTCACGCTCTAGATGTCCTGGTGGCTGAACTTGGCGCAGCGCTCGCGCGCCCCATGGCGTCCGTGCAGTGGTTTTGACGGAAGTGTGACCGCATGTCTGCTCAAGGCCTCTGGAGACGGGACGCAGATCGCTCCTTGGAGCTATCGGGGCCCGACGCGGCATCAAGACGCGCATGCTGCCCCCCCCCCACCCACCCACCCACGCATGCGCCAGGGAGCCGTTCTCGCCAACGAGGAGGCACGCGGGAATTCCAGCGACCTCCAGATGTACGCCGAGTTCACGCCCCACCTCCTAGTAGGCCGTCCACTCGGCGTCCAACGGCAGCTCCGAAACGGCAGGCGGGGTCGCGCTTCCCGTTCCGCCTGATAAGCAAAAACGTGGATTCTTTGAACATAATAATTCATGGGTCGACTTCTTCGAGATCGTCCTTGTTCGCATCGTCGGGCTCCGCTTCCTGAACACTGAACACGTCGCGCCAGCTTGAGACTGCCATCTCTAATGTCCACAACCCCGATCTCACAGCAGGCGGCCGCGGCAAACTCATTGCAGCACGGCAGGCAGGTCAGGCGAGAATATCGGCGAAACCCTCGACGAAAACAACCTGGCCTTCTTCGGCGACTTCAACGCGTCCGAGCTGCCGCCCAAGAGCTTTCAGCGCCTTTCTGACGCCGGCGCCGCAGCTCGCTTTCAGCATCAACCTGGCCACTTGTAGAACATATCAAGCTCCGTCATCGAGGTCGCTGCTCGGTCGGCGACCCACCGCAGCGTGGCTAACCAGACCGAAGCA
>CAUYUJ010002228.1:12500-47500 GCA_963575745.1 Prorocentrum cordatum | reverse complement strand
CGGAACTGCATCGTCCCACGGGTGAGAAAATTGTGCTTGAAGCCGACTTAGGCAAATCGCAAACAGACTTGGCGAGGCCAGCGTAGAATCGTCCCCACCTCCTCTTCCCGAGCTTCCCCGGTTTGATTTCCCCTCCGCTTTAGGACGGAATGATAATGGGCGCATCGTCGTGCCGGCGATGGCCACACCAAACCCACACCACAAGAAGGTGGCCGCTCAGACAGGAAGGGGGACTCGGAGATGCACCCCCGGGGTGGTATTTAGACGCCCTCCCATCGAGAATGGACGCCCCCAATCGTATACCCGAGTTTTGCTTATCTTCCGCGGTCAAGGCGAAGTTCCCACAGAGTCGGTGACTGGGGTCGCCACACGCCTCGGTCATCTTCGTCGGGACCATCCTCAGCCCGAGAGTGGCACAGGGTACAGTCGGGGCCCTGAGGAAGGAACCCTTTTCGTTGGGGAGGGGCTCGGTGTTGCTCAAGTGTTTCACAGCTTGCCTCAGGTTTTCCTTCTGTTTTCGATGGCAAATCGAAGGTTGTTTTCCTTCTGTTTTCGATGGCAAATCGAAGGTTAACTTATGGAAGAAAGGGGCCTCGTTCCTCATTTGGGGTTCCTTAGGTCAAGGCCCCGGCTGCAGGATGCGTAGCCTCCCCAGCGTGCCCCCGCTGACTCGGCCGGCGTTGGCACCCCGAGGCGACAAGAGGACGAGAAAGAGTCGCAGCCTCGATTTTCGCCGACGTGCCCCGACGCCCGGGCCGACGCCGACGACGGCCACGGCGAGACGACGCCGACGACGACAGCGAGGCGACGCGGGCGAGGGGGGCCGCCCGCGGAGCCCGCCCGCCAGCCGCCCAACGACGACGACGAAGTCGTCGACGACGACGACGACGCCGACGCCGACGACGACGACGACGCCGAGACGACGGCGACGGCGACGGCGACGGCGACGACGACGACGACGACGACGACGACGACGACGGCGACGGCGACGACGACGACGACGATGCCGACGACGTTCGCGCTGACGTTGGCGCTGACGTTGGCGCGACGTTGGCGTTCCCAGACATCCGACGTCTTGACGTCACTAGGGGACCAAAAAGTGACATAAACATTAAAAAATCTGAGTTCCGCGCGGATTTCTCGGATCGGCGCTGGGGCCCCCCGGCGCCGCCTCCGGCGCCGCCTCTGGCGCGCTCCGCGCGCGCCGGGGGGGGGGGGTCCAGCGCCGATCCGAGCAATCCGCGCGGACCTCCGAGTTTTTATGTTTATGCAAATTTTTGTTCCCTTAGTTTCCCACTGCGGGCCCCCCAGAAGTCCCGACCCCGTTCCCCGGGGCGGGTGCTCATCCCGAGGCGTGGTTCGGCGGCCCCGTGGCCCAGCATGGGGGCCCGGGGGGGCGCCTGGAGGCCGACGACGGCAAACAAAAGACGTCACGTCTTGAGTTTGTTCACCACTCGGGCATAGGTCGGCCTTGGCGCCGAGACGACGAGGACGACGACGACGACGACGACGACGACGACGACGACGACGACGACGACGACGACGCCGACGCCGACGCCGACGCCGACGCCGACGCCGACGCCGACGCCGACGCCGGCGACGGCGACGGCGACGGCGACGGCGACGGCGACGGCGACGGCGACGGCGACGGCGGCCGCGCGCGGGGCTGCCGGGGGGGCCGCTCGCCGAGAGAGGCCGCGGTGGCCCGCGGCGTGGACGTCTCGGCGCCCTACGAGCCCTGGCTGCCGGCGGGGCCCGCGGGGCGGCTGCGGCGAAGACGACGGGCGGCTCCCCGTCCTCCCTCTCTCCGGAACTTGGAGCATATACGTTACCAGTGGCGGGCTGCTCTGCACTCCCAGGAATTTTTGAGGGTCGGGGGCGACGTCGGGGTGGTGTGGTGTATACTTGTTTCCCCGTTGCCCCGTGGAAGCAGCAAAGAATGTGTACACCAGGATCCCGTATACACCAGGATCCGGTTTCCTGTGCGAGTTCCAGAGCGGGGCTGGAAAAAGCGTCGGTCTATAGAGTGCGGTTCCTTATCTCTCCTGTCGCTCCTGTGCAGTCGGGCGTGTCCCTCTACTGTAGGAATATTCAGAGATAGTCAACACAGAATCTGGGGACGATTTTTGTTTTACTACTTTTTATGTTTCGTCCAAAGTCCCCCTGCAGGGGGACAGGCCCGACCTAACGCTCCTCCCTCCTGTCGTCCCTCCCTCCTGTCGTCCTCGCCTTCCTCCGGTCGTGCCTCTAGCCCCAGCCCTCTGCTGCGTTCGAGCTTTGCCGCGGCTCTTCCAGTACGTCCGGACAGCCGCAACCCGCCAGAACACCTGGGCGCCGGCGCCCGTTCGAGCCCAGCGGCACGCCGCCAGGAGATACAGTCGGGGCGCTGAAGAAGGAACCCTTTTCGTTGGGGAGGGGCTCGGTGTTCCTTGATTGTTTAACAGTTTGCCTCAGGTTGTCCAGAGGATTTCCATGGGAAACGGAAGTTCAACTTTTGGGAAAGAGGGGCCTCGTTCCTTATTTAGGGTTCCTTAGGTCAACGCCCCGACTGTATGGGCCAGGCCCCATCCTTTCAGACAGTGCTGGAGGTGCCACCCGCCTCTGGACCCCTTTGTCCACGGGATTGCGGGAGTGGTATTGTGCGTCGCGCGCTTGCTGCTTCGTCCGCCACAAATGAGTCCCAGATCTCTGACGATTCGAGTTTTTTCTGATCCTAGCGTTTTTCCTCGCTTTCGGCCCAGGGACCGTCACCGGGCCCCGAGGCTATCAGAAATAGAGATTCCGGACGGAAAGCTACGCAAGCAGTCGCGAGCTCTGTGGCCGCGGATTGACAAGCTCATACTTTTGGGGATCGGGCAATGATGGAAACTTCGAGGGCCGACGTTCGAGGTCTGGGTTTTGGATCGACTCGGCGGCAAGTGAGGGGGGGAAAGTGAGAAGGAGAAGGCTCTCTCAGAAGGCGGTGGGGCTTCTCAGAAACCCCCCGCGCATTCCGAGAAGTTTTCTGCGTCTTCTGGGGAGGCGTAGAGCACTTCTCAGAAGGCCGGGGGACTTCCGAGCCTTCTGAAAAGGCCCGCCCCTGCTCACTTTCCCCCCCGGGCTCGCCGCCGACATGAGGGAAGTGTCGAGGGCCGACTTTCGAGGTCTGGGTCTTGGATCGACGCTTTGCTGCCGTTTCTGGGCCGCCTGGGTCGTTCTCGTTGCCACGCCAGGGCTTCCCTCGAAGCTCTTGTCGGAACGGACCCCAGGTGGGGTCCAGCGGCCAGTTTCTGACCCCCCCGGGATCGTCTGGGGCCCGGACCCGAGTCGCCGCGAAGGAAATGGCCCTTGACCCCATCCGGGACACTTCAGGCGGACAGGACAGCACAAGCCAGCACGGCAGTGTCGCGGGAAGCGGCCCAGCCCTCAAAACCTCCAGGCTGGACGCGAGAGGGCCCAGAAGGGGACACCCTGGGGGAGGTGGGAGAAGGAAGAAGAGGAGGGGGAGCACGAGGAGGAGGAGGAGGAGGAAGAGGAGGAGGAGGAGCAGGAGGGGGGGAGGGGGAGGGGGAGGTGGAGGCGGAGGAATCCTGCCCGCTCTTTCGTCTGGCAGGGGCGGGAGCGGTGGCTGTCCATGGAAGGATCCAGCCGTCGCTTCAGAACTTCCTGCGCTATTTCTCGGCGTCGTCGCCCCGAGGGCCACACCCGGGCGCACTGGCGTGTTCGCAGCCTCCCCCACGCCCTTCCACTGTTCCCCTGTAAGCCCTCCCCTTCCCCCCTCGTCCGTCCCTGCCCCCTCCGTTCGCTTGCCCTCATAACCAATCCCCTTCATCATGATGGCCTGTGTCCCTCAGCCTTCTCCTGCCCTGCCTCGTATTCTTCTTCCTCCCTCTCCTTCTCCCGCTCCTCGCTGTTGCCCCATAGTTTTCCCCATCCAGGTGATTTCGCTGTTCTCTCTCTCTCTCTCTCTCTATATATATATATGTATTCTCTCTCTCTCTGTCTGTCTCCCTGTATATCTCTCCTTCTCTCTCCCTTTCTCCCTCTGTCTCTGCCTCCCTCTCTCGTCGTCATTCATATCCTTGTTCCTGCCCTCGTGTTAACAGTCCTTCTCCACCCCTCCTGTTCCACTTCCGCTTCCTGCCGCTCCTGCTCCTCCTCCTCCTCCTCCTCCTCCACCTCCTCCTGCTCCTTCTCGATCTCCCTCACGGTTTTCCCTCTCCCTCCTCATCCGTCCTCCTCCGCCTCCTCCCTCTTGCAGTGTGCAGCGTTCACCGTCGATCCGTTCGTGCGTTCCCCTCCTGCCTCTCCCGCGTCCTGCTCTTCTCCGCACCTTCTTCCTTCTCTTGCTCCACGCGCGAGGACAGGTCAGCGCCAGCACGCCCAGCCGGCCAGGTGGGCACGATACACACCCGAGGCGCAGCGAGCCGAGCTGCACGACCAGAGCTCCCGAGGCAATCTTCCTGCCTCGCCTCCTTGGACGAGTCGATCCCGGGGGACCCTGGGGCTCGCCTTCGCGAGCACCGCGAGGGGCGCCGCGCGGGGGGCCTCATCGGCGCCCGCGACGAGGTCGCGTCGCGCTCGACGTGACCATTGCAAGCCCTCCTCCTGCTCCTCCTCCTCGCCCTCCTCCTCCTGCTCCTCCTCCTCCTCGTCCTCCTCCTCCTCCGCCTCCTCCTCCCCCTCGTCCTCCTGCTCCTCCTCCTCGTCCTCCTCCTCCTCCTCCTCCTCCTCCTCCTCCTCCTCCTCCTCCTTCTCCTCCTCCTCCCCCCCTCTTCCTGCCTCGTCTCTTTGGACGAGCCGAAGGAGCGGAGCAGAGCCGCCAGTCGCGCTCTTGCCGCCGAAGCCGAGACCTAGGGGGACGCGCCTGGCCCAGATCTCCGAGGTTCTGTCTGCTTCGTCCGTGTGTCGGGCGGGAGTCCTGGCCCACTCCCCGGGGCACGTTTTTCCTCCAGCTTCTTTGTGATGGCTTCAGGGGCCCGAAACGGCTCCCTGAGGAGGAGGAGGAGGAGGAGGGGGAGGAGGAGGAGGAGAAGGAGGAGGAGGAGGAGGAGGGAAACGGCTCCCTGAACTCTGAAAGCACGGGTTTAGCGAGGGAGTGCGGCAGCGTCGGAGGCCTGGTGTGTTGGCTGCACGTAGGGGTGGCCTTGCGCTGGGGCTACCCTTGGCGGGGCCCACCTGCGGTGTCCCGGATGGCTGCATGCGAATGTGGCAGCAGCCGCTTGCGCGCTTGGGTCTCGCCTCCCCGCGCCCCCCGCGAAAGCCGCGCACCGGAGGCCACTCTCTGCCTGGGGCCACTCCCTGCGTTTCGCCGACGGGGGTGGTCCGGGGACGGCCAGGTGGACATGATGCAGACCTTGCTGCTGCAGGTGCACGACGCCCTCGGCTGCTCCTGGCTCGCGGCCATCGTCATGGCGTGCGTCGGTGCCCGCTCCGGAGCTTCGGCCCACCGTGCGGTCTCCTGCAGGGCTCGGCTCCAGAGCTCCGCTGCGAGTCTGGGAATCATGCGCGTGCACTGCCTGGTACATCGATATTCCTGGACCTCGAAAGCCAGTGGATCATGATATACGTATATGCACATACATTGATGTATATGTATGTGCAGATGTGTATGTATATGTGCATTTAGATATATGTATAATTCTAGGTCTATGTATATTATATGTATATGTGTATGTATACGTATTTGTACGTGTATATGTATAAGTATATGTATACGTATATGTATATGTATATGTATATGTATATGTATATGTATATGTATATGTATATGTGTGTATCTATATGGGCTCCAGGGGCCCCAGGGGAGAAGGAGGCAGGTTCAGGCGGTGTTGCTGGTATTGTTTCAGGCTTGATTCTGGCGTGGACCCACGACTGAAACCTAGTGAAAGCAATGCAAGGCGATGCAACTCAACGCACGCAGTGCAAGGCAATGCGAAGCAGTGCACATCATTGCAAAGCAGTGAGAGCACTGCTAGCAACATCAAGTCAAATCCAGGTAAAAAGGGAACGATGCAAAGTAAAGCCCGTCAACGCCATTTTATGCAAACCAGTGCAGGCACTGGTAAAACGATGTGAACTGGTGCAAAACAGCGCAGCGCGATGTAAAACGGTACAAGCAAATCACTGCAATGCAAAGCAGCACAAACCAATGCCCACCAGTGCAAGTCTATGCAAGTCAATGTAGCGTTGAGCAGACTGGAGCAAACCAGAGCAAGGCAGCGCGAAGCAAAGCGATGCAGCGCAGTTCAGAGAACTGCGTAGCAACACACGCGAGGCAGCATCGGGGTGGCGACGTGATGGCGTGGCGGCGGCAACGGGGCGTCAATGGGGCGGCAAAATTGCGGCAGCCGGCGGCAGGGGGTGCGGCAGCGGGTCTAGATTTTTGAAGTCGGGCCAAGTTCCCTGCCAGAGAAGGCAGCACCCCTTGGGGCAAGCATCTGCGTTTGGGGAAGCTTCGTTCAAGCGTCTCTCGGGGGGCTTCGGGGAACAGTGCAGTCCAGACGCTGCTCTGGGGGGGGCTCCGGCTTCGGGCCGCTCCCTGTCCAGATCGTGGAGCCCGTTCGTGTCAGCGCGTGGCCATGGCTAAGAGAGCGCCGTCTTTCTTTGTTCAGCGTTCCTCGTGGTAGCACGATGACTGCAGCAGGCGGGCCGTGGCAAATGAAGGAGATTGAAGAGGAGGAGGAGGAGGAGGAGGAGGATCAGGAGGAGGTGCAGGAGGAGGAGCAGGAGGAGGAGGAGGAGGAGGAGGACGGGAGAGGGGGGGAGTGAAGCAGAGGAGGAGGAGGAGGAGGAGGAGGAGGAGGAGGAGGAGGAGGAGGAGAAGCAGAATAATGACCCGTCGCCATTTTGGGTCCAGGCTTGAAGCCATGGTCGCGGGATTTCGGTCTGCGGCTCCCGCTGCGTGTGCGACGTTCGCGACGTGCCGATTCCTGCACCTACCGCTCACACCAGTATGTGCGCCGTTTTCTGTCCGTGTTTCTCCCCACATGTCCAGTGCCATGGCTCATGGCGCGGATGCGGTACAGTGGAGGCCCATGCTAAGAAACAACTTGCTTGCCTCCGGGGTGCCCTGGATTTCTTGTGTTTCGATGGTTTTGCCATGGAAAGCGTGGCGCTCCCACACCAAAAATCGATGGACGTCCTGGGGGTCTCAGGGTTGGGTTTCTTGTGGAAGGTTTCTGGTGGTCGGGCCCCCACCGTAATGTTCGACGCGGGGCTCGAGACAGTCAACACTTTCCCGACGCAGGAACGTCACTGCCTTGGAATTGAGCCCCGTCCTGAGCACCCTTCTTTTTCTAATGATCCCGATGGTCGTCGTCAAGCGCCCGAGGCCACGCAGACCGAGGTGCACGCAACCACCTAGCAGATCCAGTCCCATATGTAGACCATGCCCGCCAATGTTCTCGAATGTGTAGAGGGTGCTTCACGGATACACGTCAAGTTCCCGAACTTCGACGGGATGCGTCGAGATTCACAGGAATTGCTTGCGACATCAAAGAAGAGCGTCCCCTTTCCCAGCCCGTCGATCCCGATTTCCGTAGAGAGGTCGGCGCGACTATCATTGTGATTCGGTGTACACTGCCTTCGCCCCGCGGATGGAACGGAACAGCAAGAATCAGCCCGTCAGAGACCACTCTCGAAGGAGAGTCCGTTTGCTCGTCATTCAACCTCCGCACTGGCGACAGCAAAGGGTTCGATGAGCGCAGAGGTTTTCAAACGCTTGGCATCTTGAAGCACCGTGACGGTGGTCACGAGATGTTCCAGGCGCCAGATACTAACGGAACCCACATGACATTTGATGTCAGGCGGTACGATCCCAGGGATGGCGAGCAAGGAGTTGCACATCCAGAGAGCCAGAGGAGTCATCAACCGGTACTGCCTCGCCCTCCAGCGCCTCGGCGGCAGGCAGACGTGCGAGCTCACCCGCGCGCGGAAGCGGCTCCTGCGGATCGCAGCCCAACGAGGAGATGAGGCACTCTTCGTACTCTCTGCGAGCAAGGATCGCACTGGCACTGGCATCGCCACTGGCCACTTCCGAGAGACCCTCCGGTTGACCCTCGCCAGCCCGAAGGTCACTGCGACATGGAGCCTGCGCCCCGCGGTTCTCGCACTGGCGCGGCCCTGCGGGCACGGCGTCGGGACGATCTGCTGGCAGCGCGGAGCTCTCGCGCCCGCTCCAGTCGCGACTCCAAACTCCGAGGTGTCAAAGTTGGTGTCTTTTGCGGGCAGTACTTATATCCATATCCAGAGCGTCTTGGACTTTTCGGGAAGAGGTGCCGCAAGGCCGAGGCGCACTGGATATGGATAAAATCAAGCCTCTTGGGGCCAGATTTTTATCCATATCCAGTGCGTCTACGGTTTCTGGGCAAGAGGGCCCAAGACTCCAAGACGCATTGGATGTGGATCTAATTATTGCCCGCATCTTTCGTTCTCTTCTACGTTCTTGATTCTTTCGTCGGCCCAGAGAGTCACGGGTCATACTTAACTTGGGAGTGCGTGAGACTTTCTACCATGCGCATGGGCGGACCGTTGCCACGTTTCTTCTTTGCAGGGAGCCGCAGGCAGGGGGCGCCAAAGTTTGTTGCCTGCATGGTGCTTCGTGGCGGGTCAAGCCCTCCCTCCCCCCTGCGACTCGGGCGCGAGCTCCGGCGCATGGGAGAGCCCTCGATATCCCGACAGACTTCGGCAGGGGCGGCTGGCCCAGCCGCCGCGACCTCCACGACTTCGGGCCCTCGGGCGAGCAGGGAAGCCGTTCGGGCGAGGCCCTGGCAGCTGCGCCTTGGCGCTTCCGAGGGCCTTCCTTCGGGGCCGCGCCAGGAGGCGGTCGCTGGCGAGTCCGGCGTCGCCACCTGCCGCCCTGGCGTGCGGGGGCCAGGCGTGGCCCCAGCAGCGGGCACTCCAGGGCTTTCGCGGACACTCGCGTGAGACTGTGCTCTCGGGCCGAACGAAAGGGGGGGGATAGAGAGAAAGGGGGTTTTACGAAATCTGCTGCATGCAGCTGGTGTCGGCCCCACCGAGGGGCCCATTCCTCGATACATGGCCGCCTCCGACGCCGGGAGGCGCCGGGAAAATCAGCCACGTGAGCTGATTCTCAAGCCCCCCCTTTGCTATCCCCCCCTTTCGCCCGACTCGATATTCGGGAGCCTTGAGACGGGGGTCAATGCCAATGGGGGTCAGCCAGAGCGCTCGATCTTGCAGTTTCCTGCAGGGCCAGGGTCGCACTGACCCGGGCTTGGGTCCTGCAGGATCTTGCAGGATCCTTTGCACTGGCCCGAACTTGGGTGCAGGATCTTGCAGGACCTTGCTCGGGGGCGGCAAAGAGGGGGGTGATGACTAGGGGGGGTGGATATCATGGCGGGGGCCATGATATTTCCCCAGGTTTCATGGCGCCTCTTCTTATTTCATTACGTCCCTGGCCCCCCCGCTGGGCCGCGCACATGCCGCCGGTCATGATTTGCGCCCCCTCCTCTTGGACACCCCCCTCTTGGCCGCTCCCGACTTGCAGGATTCTGCAATGGCTGGCTGACCCGGACCTGGATTGACCCGGGTCAGAAGATCCTCGATGGATCAAGGCATATCGTGGCGGGCACGACGCGGCTTGCACGGGCGTCTCAGGGCGCGGGTCGGGAGTTTCAGGTGGAGGATCCGCCCCGGTACAACGCCGTGCACGGGCTGGTCGTGGTTGGGCAGCCTGGCAGTTCCACGGGCCGGGGCATGGACCGGCTTTCGATGGCAGGAGAGGTCGCCGGGATGTGGCGAACATCCTTCGGCGGTCAACTTCGCCTCCAGTGGCGCCCCGGCTGAAAGGGAGCGTCGGTAAGCTTCCTCCGAGGCGTGTGCACGCGTCCCTGGAGCGCCAAGGTTTTACCAAAGTTCCCAGCATTCCGGGATCAGGACTCGCCCCCCTTCTTCAGGCCCTCAGCTTCTCGGCCAAGATGATGGGGCCAGCTGCCGGGGCCGCGAGGACTGCAACGGCGGCGAGCTCGTCCTGCGGCCTCATTTTTGGACACCCGCAATGGGCACGGAAAGAATGGGTACAATGCCCAACAACAAATGTTGTCCCAAACCAACAGCGGCCGCTGTTGGGCAGGCGGCCTTATGTCTCGCATGGCACAGGCCGCGGCGGCGCGGACAGCGAGCCCTGTTCAAAATGAACAGGAACTGCTATTGGGCACTGTACCCATTCCTTCCGTACCTCCTCCTCCTCCTGCTCCCCCTCTCCCTCCTCCTCCTCCTCCTCCTCCTCCTCCTCCTCCTCCTCCTCCTGCCCCCTCCTCCTCCTCCTCCTCCTCCTCCTCCTCCTCCTCCTCCTCCTCCTCCTCCTCCTCCTACTCCTCCTCCTCCTGTTGGGCACTGTACCCATTCTTTCAGTACCCATTTCGTGCGTGCAGGTCATTTCCCGGCCGCAGGGCCCACGGACCAGGTCGAGTCCCAGAGCGGGCCAGGTCCCCATCGGCACCCACGCGCTCGGGGATAGGCGGTCGCTGTGCGCACCGCCCGCGGCAGGCCTGCCCGCCTCCCTCGACGCCCAGAGCGGCCCAGCGACGGGCGGCCCGACGAGATTAGGGGAACAAGAAGTGGCATAAACATAAAACCTCGGAGGTCCGCGCGGAGTTCTCGGATCCGCGCTGGACCCCCCTGGCGGCGCCTCCAGCGCCGATCCGAGAAATCCGCGCGGACCTCCGAGGTTTTATGTTTATGCCACTTGTTGTTCCCCTAGAGATGCTGCGGCGAGGGGCGAGGCCAGAGCTCGGCCGAGGTCGGCGGCGGCGGTGGACGGACCCCGACGGCGACGAGATGGGCGGCAGGCGCCCCGAGGCCCCGCGGGCGCCTGCGGGGCGCGGGGCGGCGCCGAGCGGCGCCCTTTGACAACGACGGGGCCGTCGTGCGGCAACAGGAGGAGGAGGAGGAGGAGGAGGAGGAGGAGGAGGAGGAGGAGGAGGAGGAGGAGGAGGAGAAGGAGGAGGAGGAGGAGGAGGAGGAGGAGGAGGAGGAGGAGGAGGAGGAGGAGGAGGAGGAGGAGGAGGAGGAGGAGGAGGAGGAGGGAGAGGGGGAGCAGGAGGAGGAGGAGGAGGAGGAGGAGGAGGTACGGAAGGAATGGGTACAGTGCCCAACAGCAGTTCCTCTTCATTTTGAATAGGACTCGCTGTCCACGCCGCCGTGGCCTGTGTCCATTCGAGACATAAGGCCGCCTGCCCAGCAGCGGCCGCTGCTGGTTTGGGACAACATTTGTTGTTGGGCATTGTACCCATTCTTTCCGTACCCATTTCGGGCGTCCAAAGGAACGGGCTGCAGCCCAACCGGTCCTCTACGTTCACCGGGGCGCAGTTTTCGGAGTTCTCGGCGGGGCGGAGACGACCCAGACCCCCGACGTCGTGTTTCTTTTACAGCGTCGACCCCCCCAGAGGATTGGACCTCCTCCCCAGGACCGGTTCTTCATCCTGAGTCGATTGGTTGACAGTCCCGAGGCCTCGGTGAGGGCCCCTGGAGGCCGAAATTATGCTAACGGAGTTCCCCACATAAAGAGATTAACGGTTTCGTGGGACCCATGTTCTTGATACCCTCCTCGCTCAGGCGGGGCCTCCCTGGAGGGGTGGGAGGGGCACGAAACCTGATAAATAACAGGTGATGCGAATACCCTCCTCGCTCAGGCGGGGCCTCCCTGGAGGGTGGGAGGGGCACGAAACAGGTGATGCGAATACCCTCCTCGCTCAGGCGGGGCCTCCCTGGAGGGGTGGGAGGGGCACGAAACCTGATAAATAACAGGTGATGCGAATACCCTCCTCGCTCAGGCGGGGCCTCCCTGGAGGGGTGGGAGGGGCACGAAACCTGATAAATAACAGGTGATGCGAATACCCTCCTCGCTCAGGCGGGGCCTCCCTGGAGGGGTGGGAGGGGCACGAAACCTGAGAAATAACAGGTGATGCGAATACCCTCCTCGCTCAGGCGGGGCCTCCCTGGAGGGGTGGGAGGGGCACGAAACCTGAGAAATAAATGGATGTAAATAGTAGGGTGGTATTCCGATACCCTCCTCGCTCAGGCTTGCCTCCCTGGAGGGGTGGGAGGGGCACGAAACCCTGTAAATAACCGATACCACCTCGCTCAGGCGGGGCCTCCCTGGAGGGTGGGAGGGGCACGAAACCTGATAAATAACATGTTTCGAATACCCTCCTCGCTCAGGCGGGGCCTCCCTGGAGGGGTGGGAGGGGCACGAAACCTGATAAATAACAGGTGATGCGAATACCCTCCTCGCTCAGGCGGGGCCTCCCTGGAGGGGTGGGAGGGGCACGAAACCTGATAAATAACAGGTGTTCGAATACCCTCCTCGCTCAGGCGGGGCCTCCCTGGAGGGGTGGGAGGGGCACGAAACCTGATAAATAACAGGTGATGCGAATACCCTCCTCGCTCAGGCGGGGCCTACCTGGAGGGGTGGGAAGGTGCACGAAACCTGATTAAATAACATTGATGCGAATTACCCTCCTCGCACAGGCGGGGCCCACCCTGGAGGTGGGAGGGGCACGAAAACCTGATAAATACCAGGTGATGCGAATACCCTCCCGCATCAGGGCGGGCCTCCCTGTGAGGGGTGGTAGGGGCAACGAAACCTGATAAATAACAGGTTATGCGAATACCCTCCTCGCTCAGGCGGGCTCCCCGGAGGGGTGGGAGGGGCACGAAACCTGATAAATAACAGGTGATGCGAATACCCTCCTCGCTCAGGCGGGCCTCCCTGGAGGGGTGGGAGGGGCACGAAACCTGATAAATAACAGGTGATGCGAATACCCTCCTCGCTCAGGCGGGGCCTCCCTGGAGGGGTGGGAGGGGCACGAAACCTGATAAATAACATGGTGTGCGAATACCCTCCTCGCTCAGGCGGGGCCTCCCTGGAGGGGTGAGGGGCACGAAACCTGATAAATAACATGGTGTGCGAATACCCTGCCGCTCAGGCGGGGCCTCCCTGGAGGGGTGGGAGGGGCACGAAACCTGATAAATAACAGGTGTGCGAATACCCTCCTCGCTCAGGCGGGGCCTCCCTGGAGGGGTGGGAGGGGCACGAAACCTGATAAATAACAGGTGATGCGAATACCCTCCTCGCTCAGGCGGGGCCTCCCTGGAGGGGTGGAGGGGCACGAAACCTGATAAATAACAGGTGATGCGAATACCCTCCTCGCTCAGGCGGGGCCTCCCTGGAGGGGTGGGAGGGGCACGAAACCTGATAAATAACAGGTGATGCGAATACCCTCCTCGCTCAGGCGGGGCCTCCCTGGAGGGGTGGGAGGTATGGTATTGGTATGGTATTGGTATGGTATTGGTATGGTATGGCTTGGGATGTTATTGGTTTGGTATGGTATGGTATGGTATGGTATTGGTATGGTATGGTATGGTATTGATATGGTATGGCTTGGTATGGCTTGGTATGGTATTGGTATGGTGAGGTATTGGTATGGTATGGCTTGGTATGGTATGGTTTAGGAGAAGGACGCGGGAGGAGGAGGAGAAGGAGAGGGTGTTCTGGGAAAACAAGAACCCCACTCAGGATGTGGGGAAATAGCAACAACAACCTCCCGTCGTGATGCCTTCATGACCCGAGGGGTGATATTCGGGAGGGGAGAAACAAACACACAGACACAATTAATCGTCGATTCCCCCGGAAAATATGGGAAAATATGGGAAGTGGGGGGGAAGACAAAATCCAAAAATATGGAAAAATATTTGGGATCCTGTGTGTATTTATTTGTGTGTCCTTGGGCCCCTTCAGCTATCCAGGCCTATCCAGGACTGGAGTTCCACTGGCTTCCAGGCCCTGGGTTCCTCATCTAAGGGTTCCTTGTCCAATGCCCCCGCCGGGCGGCGGGCATGCCACGGGCACATAACCCCTGTGCTCTTTCGGGCTGGCGTGGTCGAGCTTTTTACGGCGTCGGTCCATGTGCTCTTTTTGGTTGGCGTGGTTGTGGATTTGATGGTGGCCAGATGGGTCCTAACCTCCCTTCACGGCGTCATGGCCCGATCTCCCTGTCCTCGAGAGAGTTGCTGGTTCCGGACAAGAACGCGAGAGAAGCACACCCTCCGCTACTGCTATACCAGGAAGCTGGCCACCACGACGTGGCGTGCCTGGGCGAGGGCTGGATACCTCTGTTTTTGCATGTACTCCCAGCGATCGGCTTTCGCATGGCCAGGGAAGCCAGCCGTCCTCATGCGTATCCAGCGTGTGGCTTCCGCATGCTCCGCCTGCGAATGGTTCCGCGATAGACAGGATGCTGTTCTGGCCGCCGCCACCAGCTGAGCCCGCCCCGTCAGGTATCCGAGCGATTACGCTGCCGATCAGGAGAGCTTCTTTTTTTTGTTGCGCTTCTCGCACCCAGCCCCATCCGAACTCCTGGCATTGATACTTGCAGCTGTCCCTTCCTCGCAAGTCACGCCCACTTGTCCTCCAAGGTCGGGGTTCGTGGCAATATCAGGTTTTTGCTGCGCTTCTCGCACCCCGGCCCCATCCGAACTCCTGGCGTCGATACCTGCAGTTGTCGCACAGTCAGCTCCTCATCCTTCCCGATGCCCACCCCTTCGTCATCGCCGCGGCTCTTCGACCCTGCCTCCCTCAGGAGGAGAAACAACAACCAGACACCAACTCATCGTCGATCCCCTAGAAAACATTTGGAAATATGGGCAGGGGGGGAAGACAGAAGCCCCGAAAATATGGGAAACTATGGGGTATCCTTTTATTTGTGTGTATTGATTTGTGTGTCCCAGGGCCCCTTCACTCCCGCATTCCCTCACGTGCCCGTCTCTACCCCGGCTTTCCTGCACATGGCGCGTGACGAGGGGAGGAGGAGGAGGAGGAGGAGGAGGAGGAGGAGGAGGAGGAGGAGGAGGAGGAGGAGGAGAGGAGGAGGAGGAGGGGAGGGAGGAGGACGCGAGGACGGGAGGACGCGGGAGGAGGAGGAGGAGGAGGAGGGAGGAGGAGGAGGAGGAGGAGGAGGAGGAGGAGGGGAGGAGGAGGAGGAGGAGGGGAGGGAGGGAGGGAGGGAGGAGGAGGGGAGGGAGGGAGGGAGGAGGGAGGGGGAGGGAGGGAGGGAGGGAGGGAGGGAGGGAGGGAGGGAGGGAGGGAGGGAGGGAGGGAGGGAAGGGAGGGATGGGAGGGGAGGGAGGGAGGAAGGGAGGGAGGAGGAGGAGGAGGAGGAGGAGGAGGAGGAGGAGAAGGAGGAGGAGGAGGAAGAGGAGGAGGGAGGAAGAGTCTCGATCCCCGGCGTTGTCAACAAGGCCACGGCATCCTGGGAAAACCACGCTATCCCCCGAGGTCATCTCCAGACATGTCGACACGTGAGGGTCTGATGGCCCGACATGTTGCCCGGGGGTGTGGAAGGAGGAAACTGAGCACCAGATGTGCTCGATGTAATGGCTCCGGAGCGGCCCGACTGACCCCCAGCAAGCCGATCCCTTCTGGGCCGACCCCTCCCTCTTCCTCGCTTCGCTCCAAGATGCAGGCAGGCAGCTGCAGGGAAGCATCGTTGGTGAGGGGTCCGTCACGAAAGGAGCTCGTTCTGGAAGGGGTCGGTCATGCTGCGCCCGAGCGGCATCATTGCTGCGCTTGGTCAACGTGCTTGATCATGGCCCCTGGTGTCTCCCCTCTGGTAGCCTCCGTCCCTTCTGGCTTCGCCCTGTTCGTTCTCCTCCTCTTCGTCGTCCTGTTCTTCCTCGTCCTCCTCGTGCTTCCCTGGGGTGGAATCGCCCGCCCCCCAGGGCGTTGGTAGCCGTTGACGGCAAACGAGTCCGCCTCCTCGTCCTCCTCCTCGTCCTCCCCCTCCCCATTCATCTCGTTCCGCTCTCCCTCCTCCCGCTTCTCGGCTCGCAGGCATCCCCGGTGCTTCTCCCTCGTCCGCCTCTCGCGCTTCTCCCTCGGTCGTCCTGCGCCGTGCCTGGGCCGGGGGCTCCCCGGACTGCTTTTGCCTTCTCTCTCTCTGCGGGCCCGGGGGGGCTTCTCCCTCGGGCTTGGCCCTGCTGACCTGCGCGCCACGGCTGCGGGGGGCGGAGTGGGAGTACAGTCAAGTCGGGCACGTCCCTCTGCAGGAGGAGCATCCCCAAATGATCAAACATAGGATGGGGACGATTTGTTCCACGATGTTGGGATCTTTTTTCCAAATTGTTTTGACAATGTTTCATTGTTCGTCGAAGATCTTCGGGAATCCGCCTGTAGGAGGACACGCCCGACCTCAGAGCACAGTCAACCCGCACAGGAAGGATGGGCAGCTTCCCCCAGGGTGCCCTTGCAGCCTTGCCTCCTCGGCCCCTCCTTGGCCACTCTCGTTGGCCGCGCCCCGCTCGGAGAACAGAACAGCTTCGAGGGGGGCGTCCGAGGCCCTTGCGTCCTGTCTGTCGCGCATCCTCGTATGAGCCGGGCCGGGGCCTTGAGGCCCAGACTCCACCCAGTGTGCCCCAGCGATGCGGCAGCACGCCCACCTCCGTCCCAGGTCCTCGCCTCTCGAGCACCTGCGCACAGGGCCCCAAGCGAGAGACGAGCGCGCCCCCCGGCCTCCGGGAGTCCAGGCGAGGGAGCCACCGCGCTGAAGAGCCGCTGCCGCCCCTGCCTCCGGCTGCAGGGGCGGCGACGAGCTCTGAGAGGGGTGGGGGGAGGGGGGCAGCGAGGGAGGGGGGGGAGGGAGGCAAGGGGAGGGGGAGGGAGGGAGGGGGGGAGGGCGGGGAGGGGGGGAGGGAGAGGGAGGGGGGAGGGGAGCGAGGGGGGGAGGGAGGGAGGGAGGAAGGAGGGAGGAGGGAGCGAGGGGGGAGGGATGGGAGGGGGAGGGAGGGAGGAGGGGGGGAGGGAGGGAGGGATGGGGGGGAGCGATGCGGCAGCACGCCCAGCCCGTCCCGAGGCCCCGCCTTTCGAGCACCGACTTGCAGGGCCCCAGGAGAAAGACGAGCGCCCCAGGGCCCCCGGGAATCCCGGCGAGGGGGCCCCGTTCTGAAGAGCAGCTGCCCTCCCTGCTGCTGGCTTGAGGTCGGGAGTGTCCCTCTACGGCGAGAGTATTCAAAGATCGTCCCCAGAACAGTCGTGTGACGATGTCTCGTGCTCTATGGATCATGCCTGCGTATGTTCTGACTGTGCTGCATTTGTCGATCAAAAACCGCATGCGGGAGGACATGCCCGACCTACTTCTAGCTAAAAGGACGGCGATGGATTCTGAGGGGAGGGTGGCCCGAAGGGTCTTACACACCGTTCCCCAGGTTCGTGGCGGAAGTGTAACTGCGAGACGCGGAGTCCTGTTGCTGTTCTGTTGTCAACGTCCACCCTGCGATCAATCTGCGACCCACCCCACGACCCATTCGCGGCCCACCCACGTTGCTTCGACGAATAGATCGACGCCTGCGGCAGGCTCGTTGTCCAGTGCCAAAAACACAAATCGCCGCCAGCGGCGGTCTTCTTCAGAGCCCCGCAGACTGCCGACGATCCCGCGGCACCCTCACTCTTATTCTTACGTCCGGCCTGTCCCTCTACAGGAGGCAGGTTCAAATATAGCAAAACATCGTACGGGTACGATTATTTGAAAATCTATGTTTGCCTATGTTTGGGGTGTTTTCATTTCTCCTCCAAAATCTGCCTATAGGGGGTCATGCCCGATGTAAGCTTCTCCGCAACTGCGGCGGCCGTGGACATCATGGGAGTCCAGAGCCAAAGGGGTCCAGCGAGAGCCTCCTCTTTGAGAGAGCGCCGCCTGCACTCCGTGCACGCGAGTCCCGCACACGCTCGTCTGGTGGTGGCGAGGTTGGCCAACCTGGGCCCAAGGCAGCCAGTGCTTCAACTGCAGATGTGTACCCCTCGGTCGTTGAACTTAGGCTTTTTCCGGGGCTCCCAGATCCCAGTTTACTTCAGGCGCCTTCCTGCTGCAAGAGTCGACATGCTGGTGCGGAGTGTTGCTGTTATCCGGAAGGGCCTGACACCAATATGCTGTATCAGCCTTCCTATTTCCTGTTTGCTACCTACTTCTTCCGACCGACGTGTAAGCCATTTGGTACGAGCTACGTGGTGCAGCTAACGCTTGCCAACTCATGACATGTCCACCCCACTCATGCGCAACCATCTCTCCTTCCCACCCACAACTTGTTTGGCAAAGCCATGTTTCGTGATTGTGATGATTGCTTGGTTATGGCTGGCGCATCTCTGCGGCAGCGCTGACGCGTGCAAGCTCGCGCGCAGAGCGGCCAGCTGGTTTGGCACAGCGGATGCGGCCGCGATGTTGGCAATTTCCCAGCGCGTCTCAAAGGCCGCGCTGCCGCGCATGCACTTCAATGTGGGTCGGCGACTCTGGCGGGCGCGGTATCATCATGACGTCGACATTGGCGGCCACGATGATGATAGTAGCGATGGTGGCGATGATGACGATGATGTTGGCAATTCCAATGACGGCGCCGATGGTGGTGACGACGATGACGATTATAACTTCCATGCGTCGGGGAAAAAGGGGCATTAGTGATGACGGCGGCCATGGTAGCGATTTTCTGTAACGATACCTTGCTTCGGCGGCGCTGATGAGGGTGATGGTGCGCAAGTGCGCGCGCGGAAATCCAAGAACCCTGGCGACCGCCCTGTTGAAAAACATTTGGTGTTTCATAGGTGGCTGCAGGGTTCTATGTGGGAAATTATTCGAAAACCCTGCGTGCTGGAAGGGGGTCGACACGCGCGCCTGGCGGCGCGCGCGGGCGGCCCGCATGTCTATATGTGATACTGCTTCGTGCGCTGGGTGCATGCTGGGCCAGCGCGGGTACACCACGTGGTGAGATGGGACTGCGGGTCCCCAGCGATATTGTCAAGTTCGTATGGTTTCGAGCATGAGTCCAGCCAGTGCGGGCGGAGAGACGTGTTGCAAGTTCATTCCGTCGAAGCGCGGGCGAAATGTGTGTGATATCGGTCTGATTTCGCCACTTGCGCGCTCTTGCCGGCTTCGTCGGTTTCAAAGGGTTATTTGCAACATAGTTTTCGCGATAGTTTTCTGCTTCAGCGGGATGAATGGGGGCGATATCCCATGCTTGTTTTGGATGGTATAGTACAGAGAACCAGCGACGAAAAAAAACAATGCGACGCGCAGTGTCCAAGGGGAGACCAAAAAGTCCGCGCGGGACACGGTGGTCAAGCACATATTGGGCGTTCCAAAAACGGCCTTGCCGTCGAGGATTGAATGAGTTGTCATCTCTTCCGCCGCAGAAGGCGGCGGAAAGCCGGCGAAAGTAAAACGAGGCTGCCTCCGCCGGCGGAAGCTCGGCGGAAGGTGGCGGAAACGAGGCAGAGGCAGCAATCGGCACCAGCGCGGGGCCAATCGGGGCAACCGATCGGCATGCTGTCCGGCGTGGCAGGAGGTAGAGGAGAAAGCGAGGGCGGCCGCGCGAAGGGAGAAGGAAGAGGTCCGACCAAACAGTCGCTCCCCAGCGTCTCGGCCATCCGGGGCTCCAGGGAGAAGGCGCTGATCCAGCCGGAGTTCGTCAGGCTCACCGAGAAGCAGCAGCAGCTCAGCGCGGACCACCGCCTCCGCGCGCCTCCGACTGGCCCGCGCTCCTCTTTGGCACGCCGCTCCGCCTGCCCTGAAGTCGGGCATGTCCCTCCTACAGGAGAAATATTCCAGGATAGTAAAACATGGTCTGGGGACAACTGTTCGTACTCTTCTGACGATTATTGAATGAATTTGGTTTCGTGTTTTTTCTTCCTTCCAAAATCCGCCTGTAGGAGGTGACATGACCGACCTAAACCCCTCCCCCTCGCCTGGGCCCTCCCAGGGCACCCCCCCAAGGGGCTCCCTGGGGCCCTCAAAGGAGGCCTCTGTAGGGTTCGGGAGGTGCGCCTGCCTCCCCCCCAATTAGATCGCCCCCCCATCATAAGCGACGCCCAACGTAGAGAACGCGATGGAAGGCCTCTGGCGACTTTCGGCCTCCACTGGCCCTCACCAGGCCCCTGGGCCGTCAAAGAACGACTCGGGATCAAGTGCGGGGCCTACAGGTACACACAGCCACCACCACCACCACCACCACCACCACCACCACCACCACCACCACCACCACCACCACCACCACCACCACCACCACCACCACCACCACCACCACCACCACCACCACCACCACCACCACCACCACCACACCACCACCAACCCACCACCAACCCACCAACCACCACCACCACACCACCACCAACCACCACCACCACCCACCACCACCACCACCACCACCACCACCACCACCACCACCACCACCACCACCACCACCACCACCACCACCACCACCACCTCCCTCACTCCCTCATCCCCTCCCCCTCTCGGGAAAGAGGAGAGGAATATGAGGGTGGAGGGGGGAGGGGGAATGGAGGTGGTGGTGGTGGTGGTGGTGGTGTATCTGACTGGGGCCCGCATCAAGTGCCAGCCCCGTGGATCCGAAGCCACCTCGGGCCCGGCGCCTGGGCGGCGGGCGCGGCGCGCCTGCCGGACGCGGACGCAGCCCGCGGCGAGGCCCCCAGAGGCCGCCGCGCCCACGGGAGCCGAGGCCCCGACGGCCGCCTCGGAGAGAGCCCAGAAGGCGACGGGCTCGGCGCTGCGCGCTGCCGGAGGGCCCCGGAACACCCTCGGCTGCCCCGTCGTGCGCGAGCAGAGCTTCCGAAGCCGCACAAGCGCAGCCGCCGCGCACTGCGGAGCAGCTGCCGCTGCCCGCAGTCGCTGCGCTCCCCGCTCTGCGGCCGCACGCACCACTCGCTCGCAGAGGCGGGGCGTCGACTGCGGGCCCGTCCTGCTCGAGATCCAGAGCCGAAGGAGACAAGCGTCGTAAACATAAGCTTTTTGCGCTCCACGCGGCTTCCTTGAATCCGCGCAGGGACCCCCCCCCGGCGGCGCCGCTGGCGCGCTCCGCGCGCCAGGGAGGGGGGTCCAGCGCAGATCCAAGAACTCCGCGCGCAGCGCCAAACGAAGATGACGACGACGGTGACGACGACGACGACGACGACGACGACGACGACGACGACGACGACGACGACGACGACGATGACGAGGCCAATGACGATGAGGATGACGTTTCTGTTGATGGCGTTGCTCCTTCGTCCGAAGAGCGCGCCCGTGGGCGTGGGCGCGAGCGGCGGTGCGGCGCAGCGGCTCGAGATGCTCCGCGGGACCCCGGGCCCCTGGCGCCAGGCGGCGGCGGCGGCTTCTCCCGTGGCGGGCCGTCGTGCCGCTGCCCAGGGGTAAAACAGGGCTAGGATCGGGATAAATCGCTCCAGAGCGTTCCGGAGCGCTCTCAGAGCGTTCCGAAACGCTCTGGAGCGGCCGCGGCGCCCAATGCATCCTCCAGACCCGCCGATTCTCAGAGAGTTCGAGTTGTCCCAATCCGATTTTGTCCCGATCTTCGCGTCGTTTTAACCAGGGGGGGGGCCCCCCCGCAGCCTGCCGTAAGCCTCCGCTCCGCGGCGCCGCCCTCTCGGAGGCAGGGCGGGGTTAACTGCCACCGCGGGGCTCGCGTCGACACCCCTCCGCTCCGATTCGGCTCCGATGTCGAGGCGTGGGCCGGGCCCAGCGGAGGGGCGCGCCTCGAAGCTCGCGCGTTGCCGCAACATGAGCGCCAGTGCGTGAGCCGCACGTCGGGCTGAGCAGCACTAAATCGCACGGAACAGCACGAAGTAGCACAGCACGACGATCACAAGTGCTGAAATAAGGTTCCCATGATTTGCCACCTGAGTTCCCGATCCCGAGCCGATTCGCTTTCGGATTCCGATCTGGGCTCCGCTTCCTCAGCGGAGGCCTGCTCGACCTTCCGATTCGATCCTGGGTCCTCCTGCCACCACCTCCAGTGGTGCCTCCAGCGAGGCCCACGACCGTCGGGGAAGAGCGCAAGACTCGAGGACGCCCGCAGCAGCGCGCCGTGCCGACGCTCTGCGACGACCGCGGCCGGGGCTCTGACGGCGCAGCTGATGTGGGCGGTCTGCAGCGGGATCTCGCGTGGACTCTCGGGTGCGGCCTCGTCGTTTCCAGGATGGCCCCGTCGGGCCAACCCGAGTCCCCCGAGCGCGAGTCTTGCTCAGGAGGGAAAACACACACAGACACAATGAATCGTCGACTCCCAGAAAATATGGGAAAATATGGGAAGTGGGGGGGGAGACACAAACACAGAAAACATGGGAAAATATGGGGAACCCTGTTATTTGTGTGTAGTTGTTTGTGTGTCCCAGTTCCCCCTCAGTTTGCGTCTCCCCGAGATTGGGGGAACACGTACAGCGCCACAGACTTCAAACGTGTCTGGGGTCCGCGCGGGCCTCCGAGCTTTTTTTTTGCTTGTGTGCCGTTGCGTGTGTCCCCGAGCGATGCTTTTTTTCCCGAGCTGGGGACACATTACCAGCCTGAAACACATCCCTATCCCTATGCTGGGCATCTCCCCATCACGATGCCAATCTCAGGGACTCCCCTATATTTTGCTTGTGCCGTTGCGTGTTCCCCGAGCGATGCTTTTCCCGAGCTGGGGATACATTACCCGCCTGGAACACATCCCCATCCCCATGCGGGGCATCTCCTCGTCACGATGCCAATCTCAGGGATTCCCTTATCTTTTGAGGGTGGATCCCCAAGATTGTTTGTGTGCCGTTGCGTGTTCTCCGAGCGATGCTTTTCCCGAGCTGGGGATACACTACCAGCCTGGAACAGATCCCTATCCCTATCCCTATGCTGGGCACCTCCTCGTCACGATGCCAATCTCAGGGACTCCCCTATCTTTCGAGGGCGAACCCCCAAGAGTGTCACCGCCTTCTGGCGTGTCAATCTTAGGGATAGGGATAAGCTCGAGGCTGGGAAATGCAGTGAGGGCGCGGAGACAAGGGCCGCTGTGGGGAGGGGCTGGGGTCTCGGGGCCATGCCAGCGTCGGGGAGAACCCGCTCGCAGCCCGGGCTCGCCGTTGGCCCGAGGGGCCCCTTCGCGTTTCGTCCGCCGCCCCTCCGGACGGCACGAGGGTTTTGCAGGGCATGTCTCGAGCAGCGAGGGTGGACCACACGACCAGGAGGATCCCCCCCTGTCTTCTCCTCGCGTCGGCGGTGGTTGTGCCTTCTTTTGTTTCTCTCCCTCTCTCTCTCTCTCTCTCTCTCTCCTCGCCCTCCCTCCTTCGAATGCCCTCCTCACGCTTCCTCACTATCTCTCCTCGCCTTCGTCCTCCTCTCTCCTCCGCCCCTCCCGCGAGAATTCGGTTCCATAGGCCGCTCCTGCTCCCTCCCTCGAAGTGAGCCTCCTAGCGCCGCGGGCGATCCAGAATCGTTCGATGTGGAACGATTCGGACGTTTCGGAAACGGCCGACCGTTCAAGGTTGAACGATCCCCGCGGTGTCAGAAACCAACGCCGAAGTCGGCACGACACGAACCTGACGTACCATCGTCCTCCTTTCTCCTCCGCCCCCCCGCGAAGCAGGTTCTAGGCCGCTCCTGCTCCCTCCCTCCCTCGAAGAGAGCCTCCTCTTCTTGCCAGACTCCTCGGCTACGACGTGTGCAGCTCGTACCTCGTACTCATCCCTCGTCCCCGCCCTCTTCCCCTCCCTATCCTCGATCTGAGGCCAGTCCCCAGTGAAACTTGGTTTTGCCTGTTCAGCTTGCTTCTTTCTGTTGCCAGCTAGGTATCGACCACGCTCGCAGGACAACTCCTGCGGGGGTCATACTTTTTGTCGACGGCGCGTCTGGCGAGGAGGCCAGTTACGTGAATATTTGCTGTCCGCTCCCATCTCCCCCCCCCCGAACAAAAAAAACTCCTTCCCCCTCCTGCAGCCGCCGGATCCTCCTCCTCCTCCTCACCCTTCCCTTTCTCCTCCGCCTCCGCCTCCACCTCCCCCTCCCCCTCCTCCTCGTCCTCCTCCTCCTCCTCCTCCTCGTCCTCCTACCCCTCCCTTTCGTTCTCCTCCTCCTCTCCTCCTTATCCTCCTCCTCCTCCTCCTCCTCCTCCTCCTCCTCCCTCCTCCTCCTCCCTCCCTCCTCCCCTCCCCCCCCTCCCTCTCCTCCTCCTCCTCCTCCTCCTCCTCCTCCTCCTCCTCCTCCTCCTCCTCCTCCTCCTCCTCCTCCTCCGTCCCCCTCTCTCTGCCAAGTTTGCCCCTTTGCGCCTTGCGGGCGCGGCGCGGGGCACGGGGGGGGAGGCGGGGGCCGGCCCGAGCGCGGCGGCGAGCGCGCCCGCCGCAGCGCAGAGAGCGGCGGCGCGGGGCGCCGCACGCCGTGCGCGCGCGCAGCCGGCCAGAGCTTGCCACCGGGTTTCGCCACGAGCTGCGAGGGCTCGAAGAGTCCTCAAACGACGCGAAGATCGGGACAAATTCGGATCGGGATAACCCGAAATCTCTGAGAATCGGCGGGTTTGGAGGATGTATTGGGCGCCGCGGCCGCTCCAGAGCGTTTCGGAACGCTCTGAGAGCGCTCCGGAACGCTCTGGAGCGATTTATCCCGATCCTAGCCCTGTTTTAAGTCCCAGAAAAGAAAACAGAGCAAATGAACATCAGCAACGAAACAGTTTTTCAGACAAGAACGATGCCTTCTGGTTGTGTGTGCTGCCTGCCGTGCTTGTTGCTGTTCCCTTGTTTTTGCTGCTCTGCTCTCCCCCTCCAGGCTGATCTGCACACTGCGATCACTACGGTCAGCCCGCACAGTAAGGATGGGCGACCTTCCCAGGGGTGCCCTTGCGTCCTTGCCTCCCCAGTCCATCCTTGGCCACTTTCGTTGGCCGCGCCCCGCTCGAAAAAGCTTCGACGTGGGCGTCCAATGTACTTGCATCCTTATCGCGCATCCTTCCTGTACGGGTTGACTGCGCAGCCGTGACACTGAAGTAAGGACCACTTCGGGCTCAGGAGGGGCTCCGGTTTTCGGGCCGCTGACGAGAGGTCAGTCCGAATTCCTGACTCTGGCGGAGCATCGCCGTGCGCTCATCTCGTCCCTTATCCAGGCGGGCGCCATCTCCTCACTCCTCGGGGGAGAAAAAGATACGGATACGTGTTGTCCCCCTTCGTTTTCGGCCTTTCCTGGTCCTCCTGGGGAATCCTCGTTGTCTCCGCTGGATTCGCCTCGAAATTCTGGTCAGAACGCACCCCAAGAGAGGTCCGGGGACAACACGTATCCGTATCTTTGCGCCCCCCAAACTCCCGTGATGTCGTTCTGGGATGGGGGGATGGTTCCGCGTGTTCTGTCCTCTTGTCCTCTTCCTTGCACGGTCTGCGCCCAACGTTTCTGCGACGCTTGTACAATTCGCAGCCGGACTATGACAAGGGTGGCTCTCTCTGGTGCTGCCTTTCGACACAGGTCATCATTTGCACAGATCCTCCGTCCAACGCTTCGACGCCGACACCGCGGCTCCGGCAATTGTGGCTGCACCCCCTGCCTGCAATCATAACTTTTGCTGTTTTTGAGAAGCGGTATTCTCGCTGGTGCGCTTGCCTTTGTTTCATGTTCTCTAGGGGTCCTCCACCCAACGCAGCGTCGCTGTCGCCGCCGCTGCGGCACTGATGGTCGTATTTTTGCATCGGCAGAAGCATGAGCATGGCTGCGCAATACTGTTTCATCTTGCCATATCACTTGTATTGCTTACCCTCCGTATAAGCCAGGGGTTGCCCGCCAGCGTTGAGGACACGAGCCCCAGAAGATAACTCCCTTCTCCTCCCCCCCCGCTTCCCTGGCCTTCTCTTCTTTTGGCTCCATGAAGGAAGGTGATAGCTGGCTGTTTTGCCAGGTCTCTCCCGACACTTGACTCTGCGAACAGAGAGAGGGTCAACGCAATGGGAGGGGTATGGGAGAGAAGGCAGTAAGCGGCGGAACTTGGTGCTCGACCATGCAGAGCTTGTCGCACTTTCATCGTTACCCGAGCATGTTATGTGTGGAAGTGTACATTGCAAGAGAATCGAGGGCAGGAGACAGAGAGGAGTGTGTACGACATGTGTCCGTGTGAAGATGGGGGGACGGCATTCATACGTCCGTAGGCTTTGAAGTCGGTGGAAGTTGAAGAGGGTGAGTCCTCAGGTAGCAAACTTCCCGTCATACAGCGTCCTGTCCCAAAAGTTCAGTGATGCGCACAGCGTGTGTTTATTTGTGCAGGTCCCACCTTCGCATTTCCGCACCCGTATCTTGCAGGATGGAGACCAGGAGAAGATGGCTGAGAACAACAAAAAGCTGCAGGCTTTCCAGCAAAAGCATGGCAAGTTCTTCATGCTCAAAGGCGCCCCATTGAACATTGAATGGCTGCCTTGGGACATGTTTGCGTGTGTGTGGATCGCAGCAACCTCCGCCCAGGCCAGGCACACTGCGTGCCGTTTCTCCAGCTTCGCTCCCCTGATCGGGCTACCCCCACGGCCGACCCCTCCCGAGACCCCGTCGCGTCGCTCTCATGGCCGCCTTCCTCGCGGAGGTCCTCCACAGGCGACCACGCGGCCGCCCGGCACTCACCACCCGCGTCTCCACCCCTGACCCACCCCCGGCACCACCCTGGCGCCGGCCGGTCGGGACGGCGCCCGCGGTGCCTCCCTGCGCAGCCCCCAACCCCCCGGCCCCGCCGTCTGCACCGACGAGGTCTTGCGGCCACGCCCCTGCCGCGCCTCTGGCTCCGAGCGGAGCCCTGCCACGACGGTTCGTTCCCCCATGTGGGTGCCCGCGCGGATAGACGACCGCCCTGCGGCCTTCCCGCCCGCGGAACCGGGCGAGGCCGTGCGTCTCGTGCGCCGGGACGGTGCGGATCAGGCTTGGGCGGAGTTTCTCGTCTCCGCTGCCCCCCCCGCACTCCCCTGCGCCTGGCGCCTGGCGCCGACCCCCGGCTGTACATGACCCGGTCGTTTGGCGCGAGCACCGCACCGCGTCGCCGCTCCCTCGGCGACGCGGCCTGGTCCAGAGTCGGATGTTCTCCATGCCGCAGTCGCCGATGCATCGCCGATGTGGCGCGGTGATCCCCCGACGTCCTCCTCCGACGGCACCCGCTCGGGCCCCACGCGGGAGGCCCTCGTCCTCGGCGCCGGGGCCCCTTTGTTGCCGAGGTGCAGCGGAGCCAAGAGGGCCCTGCTCGGCTTCCCGAGTGCCTGGCAGAGGGCCAGCCGGGAGAGGTTCTCGTTGTAATTAAGGGGTGCGTGTGCGACCAACTCTGCCAGCCATTCCGCGCCCACCAGCCAAGCCTTCCCCGTGGCGCCCACCCACGCGGAAGGCACAGGCCTGGCCCGCGCACCTCGGAACGTGACGTGCGCATGAGGAGTGTTGGAGGTCAGGGTAGGTGATGCTTGTTCTTATTATTCTTATCATGTTTCTTCTTACTATCATATTATTTTTATCATTATTATTAATAATAATTATTATTATTATTATTATTAGTATTATTACTAGTATTATTATCATTATCATTATCATTCTTATCATTATCAGTATTATTCTTATTCTTATTTAGATGAGCGTTGAAGGTCAGGGTAGGTGATGCTTGCCTGGGGGGCGCGCGGAGGGCCTTTCCATCCCGCGCTGGTCTTGCCTATCCCTGGTCCGCCGCGGAGGCACCGGGAACCTCATCCTCGTCCAGGAGGGCAGCGGACGGGCCGACGGGGAGCGCGAGCACTGCGGCAAGCGGCGCAGACGCGCGCAGAAGCGAAGGCCAGGTACAGATCAGGAGCAAAGCATGCGGCGGAAGTGCATGGCGCGCTCCAGGAAGGCCAGCGGAAGATGGCAGAAGTAAGCCCGATACCGATGCGCCAACATGTTTGGGTACAGGGTTGCAGGAGTCGGTCATGTGCTCAAGTTCAGGGGCAGAGACGCAAGGAGGATGAGGAGGGGAATGAGAAGCATGAGCGGAGGGCGCGATGAGATGTTTGTGCCCGCCCCCTTGCAGGTGACCCCCCTCTGTCGATTGATTGCGTCACCGGATTCGTTGGGTTGGTCAGTTTGTCGAGTGGCTGATTGGATGACAGGAAGACCACTTGGCTGCTTGCCTGCTTAGCTGGGTGTCTGACTCTCCCAGGTTCTAAGGGTATCTGGTTGTTTTGCTGGGTGGTGGGCAGGCTTGCTGGCCAGTCTGACGGCAGCCTTGTTGGCTGGCGGGCCCGGAGCGCGGACCGTTAGCTGTTGTGCTAAGACATTTGCTGCTGCAGCGCGGCTCCGTGACTTGCCCTTGCGAGGCCTTGTGGTCCTCGGGAGCGCGGGTCCGGAGATGGCTCTGGCTTGCCAGCGAGCGTCGCCTCGGGGGCGCGGCGCTACAGGTCAAACCGAAATATACCTTAGTCTCGGAGGCGCAGGCCCATCGCTTTTGCCAGTGACCGTGGCCCCGGGAGCACGGATCCGTCGTTTTGTTTTTGTTTGTTTGTTTGTTTTTTTGTTCGGAGCGTGCATCCGCTGTTTTTCTTAGAACCCACCGGCGGTAGGTTCTGATTCTGGGCTCGGCCGCTGTGCTCTCAGGCTTGCGCGTTGCGAATTTGACAGGCCCGTGGCCCGGACCCCTCAGCTCGGCGACTGCGAATCCCCGCCCGCGACCCCAAAAAAACACCCGCTGTTTTTCGGGGGCGCAGGCCCATCGCTTTTGCAAGTGACCGTGGCCCCGGGAGCACGGATCCGTCGTTTTGTTGTTGTTTTTTTGTTTTTGCTCGAAGCGTGTATCCGCTGTTTATCTTAGAACCCACCGGCGGTAGGTTCTGATTCCGGGCTCGGCCGCTGTGCTCTCAGGCTTGCGCGTTGCGAATTTGACAGGCCCGTGGCCCGGACCCCTCAGCTCGGCGACTGCGAACCCCCGCCCGCGACCCCAAAAAAACACCCGCTGGTTTTCGGAGGCGCAGGCCCATCGTTTTTGTAAGTGACCGTGGCCCCGGGAGCACGGATCCGTCGTTTTGTTGTTGTTGTTGTTGTTGTTGTGGTTGTGGTTGTTGTTGTTGTTGTTATGGTTGTTGTTGTTGTTGTTGTTGTTGTTGTTGTTGTTGTTGTTGTTGTTGTTGTTGTTGTTGTTGTTGTTGTTGTTGTTGTTGTTGTTATTTGTTGTTGTTGTTGTTGTTGTTGTTGTTGTTGTTGTTGTTGTTGTTGTTGTTTTTTGTTTTTGTTCGAAGCGTGCATCCGCTGTTTTTCTTAGAACCCACCGGCGGTAGGTTCTGATTCCGGGCTCGGCCGCTGTGCTCTCAGGCTTGCGCGTTGCGAATTTGACAGGCCCGTGGCCCGGACCCCTCAGCTCGGCGACTGCGAATCCCCGCCCGCGACCCCAACAAAAACACCCGCTGTTTTTCGGAGGCGCAGGCCCATCGCTTTTGCAAGTGACCGTGGCCCCGGGAGCACGGATCCGTCGTTTTGTTGTTGTTGTTTTTTTGTTTTTGTTCGAAGCGTGCATCCGTTGTTTTTTAAGGAGGTGGCGCTGCCTCGGGCACGCGGGCTCGGGCCTCCCGCTCCTGTTTCTCGCAGGGCGTGTCGCGGCGTCGTCGCGGGCCACTGCGGGCCTGCCGGGTCGGCCGCAGGGGGAGGGGGGGGGGGCACACGGAGCGGGAAGGGGGATGCGAGAGACCTGCTGCATGCAAAAGGCATCGTTACGTTGCGTCTTCGGGGGACCTCGCCTGTCCCCCAAATTGGTGTTTTTCCTCGTGCCCGACGCGGGCTCGATGCGGACTCGACGCAGATTTGGCGTGGATTCGACGCGGATTCGACACGGATCCGTCACGGATCCGACGAGGCCGACATGGGTTCGACACGGATTCGACGCGGACAGGGCCGCGACGGGACAGACAAGGTCCCCCGATGATGCAACACAAGTATCTGCCGCCGGCCGCGCTGTCGAAGAATGCGCCTGGCGGCGGGGTCGATACCAGCGGCATGCAGCAGGTGTTCACCCCCCCATCGAAGACCCCAAACGTGCGCACAAATAGAAACGTGTGGAGGTCCGCACGGGTTTTCTTGGGTCGGCCTTGGGCACCTCCTGGCGGCGCGTTCGGCGCCGCCCGTGGCGCGGTACACGCGCGATCCGAGACATCCGCGCGGACGTCCGGAAGTTTATGTTTGTGCAGGTTGTTGTTTCTGTATTGTGCTCGTGCCTCTGTCCTGTCAGAGGGGTTCGACCTAGAGACCACGTCGTTTGGTCGGCCAGGGAGCCAAGGGCGAAGGAATTCGGGGCAGGCAGCTGCGGCGTGTGTAAATACGATAACTATATATACACATATATATATATGGGTATACATATACATATACATTATATATAGAGAGATAGACATACACATATATAACACGTGTATTTGATTTTGATATATATACATATATATACATATATTCAGATATATAGACTTTCGTGACAATGTTGGCTCAAGCCAGGCTTGGCCTTGTGTTTCAACGGAATATTTTGCATGCCTTCGATTCTTAATCTCATGGGCGGCCTGCGCTGCATCCTGGTAAACATGCGGTTGTGCATTCACTTCTGGGTGGTGCAGCTCTTCGGGGTTGAGTTCGCGTCTACCGCTGCCGCCGTGGCTACATCTGGTGGGCTTTTGCGTTTCCTGAGGCCCATCCACCGGTGTGCTAACAGAGCCAAGCATGCTCAGTTTCTGGCTCCTCTTCCTGGACTCTGATCGCGTGCCGAACACAAGCGGAAGCCCACTGACGTGGATTTTTTCGATTGCGAGGAGGTGATCACGCTGCACCTGGCTGACTATCTCAAGGTGGACGGCTATGTGGGACCTCGCGATGGGTGTCTTAGTGCTTCGGCGTCGGTCTTTTCTCCAGCTGCAGGGGCTAATTATTTGCATTCTAGTGTCCATGCAGGGGCTAATTCTTTGCAGTCTAATTGCCCTCCTGCTCTTGCACTTGCAGGCTTTGTTGGTGTGTATGTGTATGTGTGTATATATATATATATATACCATATATATATATATATATATATATATATGTGCGCAGCTCCTCTTATCCCTCAACGCGAGCCTTCTGTCGAAAAGGGGAGCCATGCAGTCGCTAATCGAGGCACAGAACACTACCATCGCTCTCTCTTGTCACAGCATCTGGACAAAGGGACGTAGGCCGACAAGCACGACGTGTCCTACTACTCCGAGCTCGACGCCAGGGTCACGGGGTTGGCCAGGTCTCTGGGGCGCGCGGTGAGCGAGTCCATGGGCCTCCGGTTGTCATCTCAGCTGGAGTCACTGGAGAGGAATAACACCGCGAAGGAGATCCAGCAAGTGCTTCCGCCCATGGTCGACAACGTGGTCAAGCAGTCTCTCGCGCCCCTCGCCGAGGACATCATCGGCAAGAGCGAGGTTTGAAGCGCGAAGCTGGAGGAGCAGCTCGAGAACAGGCAGCGCTCCTTCAAGCAAGAGGTGCTGCGCATAGTCGAATCCAAGGTGCGCGCTTGTGGCTCATCTGTGGCGAGCGCTCCTCCTTCGCACGGTCGTGGGCTCGCCGCCGCTTGCAGGTGCTGCCAGAGAGCGGCCCACCATCAAGAAGGGCTTCCTGACGGGTGCTGCGCGGACGCTCTCTGGCGCAGCAGGCTCCGATGAAGGGGGCAGCCTGGCGCTTCTTCGGCATGCGCTTGTGGTGCAGGCGTTCCAGATTGCATGTTCTGCGCTGGTGTTGGACTTTCCTCTAGGCCACAGACTGCCTTCACAGCGGGGTCGGCCCGCCTAACGACTACGAATGCTGAGCTGGCTGCCGCCTGCTCCGCCTAGAACTAACAAGACAGATTGTGGCGGAGAGTACGAGCGATACATATATATATATACATAGACATACATTGATATATATATATATATATATATATATATATATAGATATAGATTGTAGTGGCCTTCGGCCAGTGCCGCCGATCCGGGTCGCTCGGTGTTATTCTCCAGACGCAGACATTATGGGCGCACACTCAAACGCACAAACTTCTCGGGTTACCTTCGAAAGGGCGTAGGAATGCAGTTGGGTCAATAGAGCCATCTCACAACAGTGGTTCTATCAACGGCGGGGTGCTTGCAGTGACCGTGGGGACGGGAAATAATAATGACATGAAAATTCCATACAGGATGCCGATCACTTTGGAAACTCACGATACGTCGTGCACGGAGTCGTGTTACGAAACATGTGGCCTGGACGATGTGGTGCGAGCGGTGGAGGCGAGCCTATCGGCGCAAGGACGCCCTCTTGGGGCGTTTTTTGAGCCATCTTAGGAGCCTGTCAGGGCGTCGTGGGGGCTTCTTGGGGGCTTTCGGAGGCCCTCTTGGAGGCTCTTGGGGCCTCCTGGGGGCCTCGTGGGCTGGAAGGCTAGATTTTTTGTCCGCTTTTCGTCCCTCTTTTGGGTCTTCTTGGGGCCGTCTTGGGGGCCTGTTGGGCCGTCCTGGGCGGCTCTTGGGCCGCCTTGGGGCCCTCTTGGGCCGTCTTGGGACTGTCTGGGGGCCTCCTGGGCCGTCTTCGAGCGGTCTTGGGGGCCTCTTGGGCCGTCTTGGAGCGTCGGAAAGCCGAAAAAAGCGACAACCCCAAAAACATTGAAAAAAAACAAATGAAATCAACAATTTTTGCCTCTGGGGGCCATCGTGGGAGGCCTCTTGGAGGCCTCTTCAGCCGTCGTGGAAGACTCTTGGGCCGTCTTGGGGCCATCTTGGGCGTGTTTGGGCGATCCTTCGGGGTCTCGGGACTTTCGTAGACCGTCCTCAGAAACTTTTGCGGCCGCGGCCACCCTTCCAGCGCATCCTCGAGATTAGAGCCTTCTGTAAAAGCAGCGCCCCGCATCCGCCGGAAACTCGCCCCCCCCCCCATCCCCCCTTCCCCGGCAGAGCCACCCCGGCAACCCCCCCAGAGGCTGAGGCTCAGCCTCGAGGCTGTAGCTGAGACTCCTTGAAACTCACACGCCGGATCGGCGGATACACACACACACACACATATATATATATATATATATATATATATATATACATATATATATATATATATACAGATCGGGGTGTATACACCGAGCCCTTCACACCCCTCCCCCCCTCTTCGTCCGATTTGAGTATGAGGGTCTACTCTGCGGCGCGTTGCCCCGTCTGACGGCACGGAGGAAGCACGGATGGCTTTCCTTCTGCGGTGCAGCGGCGTCGTGGCGGTTGTGCTAGGGGTAGAGCGGGCCGGGAGTGGGAGCTCCAGGAGCAGCAACAGCCGCGGGAGGAGGAGGAAGAGGAGGAGGATGAGGAAGAGGTGGAGGAGTTGGGGGAGGAGGAGGAGGAGGAGGAGGAGGAGGAGGAGGGAGGAGGAGGAGGAGAAGGGGGAGTAGGAGGAGGGGGGGGGGAGGGGGGGGGAGCGTGGGCAACTGGCAAAAGGGGGCGATGGGCTCCTGGGGGAGAATGGATCCACCCACCGATCGGGGCCCGACTGGAACCTGCTCGGCCTGACTTCTTGTCATCGGGGGCCCACTGCTGATCTATCGGCGATGTCCACCGACGAGGTGGGTTACCCCCGCTGAGCGGGTCCCCACTCGGCGCGTTGCCCCTCAAAGGAGGGAGTGGACGAGGACCGGGAGGCGGGGAACGACCACTGGCGAGGAGGAGGAGAAGGGCGGTGGGCGCTTGGTACCAGGCCCTCTTCGGGGTTCCCCCGCGCGCGCAGGCGCGCGAGCGCCGAAGCTGAAGACTCCACGTCGACGCCGTCGACGTCGTCGTCGCCATCGCGCCGCGAGTCACGACGACGAGTCATGTTTGGCTTGTTGCGGCCTCCAGTGGCCCCTTTCCGGGTGCCAGGGCCGTCGGCAGTGGCTCGGGATGGGAACCTTTTGGGGGGGAAGAAGCGACTGGGGAGTCACAGGGGGGGGGAGCGGAGGGGGAGTTGTATGGGGGATGAAGGAGGGGAGGAGAAAAGGGGGGAGGAGGGGGGGGACCCAGGAGTAGGGAGAGCGGGATGGGGAGGGGCGGGGGCAGGGGGCACGAGCAGGAGGGGACGCCGCCGTGGGTGCAGGCAGGGCCTCGGCGGCCCCACGCACCCCCCCCCCCCCCGCGTCGTCGCCCAGGCCCCCGCCCTCCGCACCCACGCGACCGCGACTGCCGTGTCTGCCCCATGGTGCTGCTCGGAGGAGCTGGAGGAGGAGAGGAGGAGGAGGTGGAGGAGGAGGGGGGAGGAGGAGGAGGTGGCGGAGGAGGGGGAGGTGGCGGAGGAGGAGGAGGGGAGGAGGAGGAGGTGGCGGGGGTGGGGAAGGGGGGGGAGGAGGAGGCTTGCGGAGAAGCGCTCGAGGAAGGTGGCGGAGGTGGTCTATGCATATTCAGGGTTTGAGGAGGAGGAGGAGGAGGAGGAGGAGGAGGAGGAGGAGGAGGAGGAGGAGGCGATTGGTGGAGGAGGAGGGGGGCAGGAAGAAGGGAGGAGCTAAGGAGAGAGCAGGAAGGGGGAAGCAGAGCTACGGTCCCCATCCCGTTCGCAGTCCCGTCCCCAGTCTCGCCGGCATCCACATCCGTGTCTCAAGGTCCCGAGCGCGATGCCCCGTCCCCATGCCCATCCTCCCTGCAGCCCCCTTCCCTCCTGCCTCCCTTCCCATCAGCTCTCCCCATTCACCCCACTCTCTCTCTCCTCCCCATCGCCCTCACCCTCCTCCTGCCCCCCTCGACATCCTTGCGCGGGACCCGGGACCGTCCAGAAAGACTCCGAGGTTAAGAGCTAGTCCCTCGGAAGGGGCCCAGAAAGCTGGGGAGCCACGCTGGCGGACAAAAAACACGGCATTGGATGTCCGGGCCTTCCTCCCCCTCACGGGGCGCCATGGTCTAGGCCTCCCAGGTGAGGTCCGAGTAGATGGGGCCGGAGGATCGCGCCGCATCGCCGATGCATCGACGATGCGGCTCCATGTGGAGCCCGTGTTTCCTACGCCGACGTCACCGATGCATCGCCGACGTCGCCGATGCATGGCCGGTGCATCGCCGATACGTCGCTGATACATCGCCGATGCATCAGCGATGTATCGGCGCGATCCTCCGTTCCCATATACTCCGACCCCATCTAGGACGCAGTGGGCCCCAGAAACAGCAGGGCCGTTTTTAAACAATTTCCGGAAAGTGCTCCTTGAACATGGAAACGGCAACAAAACGGCGACCAGAAACGGCAACAAAACCGGCTCCGGGATTGGAGAGCCGGAACCGGTGA
>CAUYUJ010002228.1:0-7500 GCA_963575745.1 Prorocentrum cordatum | reverse complement strand
GGGGCGGTGCGCCGCCGCCCCCCCCGCGCTCGCCATGAGAAGGGGATCGGCAAGTGCCAACTAGCCCCCTACGGGCGACTACTCGATTGCGAACGGGTGACCGACCAGCGGCGCCAGGCAGAGTAGACAATCTTCGACGCAAAGTGATCCCTCCGTGCGAAGGCTGTTAGAAATCCCGCAATCCCCTGAATGTATCAATAGCACATGGCGTCAATGGGTGCTTCTCGTCCTCTAGTCCTCTCGTGGACGGGCAATTTACCCTCCAAGTCATCCGGCGCCATACTACGGCATGCAATGCGATAGTGTGTTGTGCACCGCTGTTCGATGCCATATTTTGCTTTGCTATGTTGTGCGATGCAATGCTTAATTACGCAATGCCACGCCATGCTTTGACACGCTATTGGCTGCCGTACTCTTCTACGCCATGCTTTCCCATCCACCACGTGCCCTTTCGGGATCTTTGCAATGCTGGACACCTGACGGTGCGAATAGATAGGAAATCTACTCCATGGTAAGGGATGGGAGGGAGGGGTAGGACGTCAGATGCGACGCTAACGCACCTAGTTTCCCTCCCCTCCTCCCTCCCCTCTTCCCTTTCCTTCCTCCCTTCTCCTCCTCCCCCTTCCTCCCTCCCCTCCTCCTCCCCTCCTTCCCTGGGTATTGCATCAGAGGTTGTCTGTCTCGCGTTCCCTTGTTGTCCTGTTCCGGTGTGATGCATGCGAAGCGACTGCCGTGCCACCATCCAAAACCACCGCCTTCAAGGGACACCTCCTTCTCGCCGATCCGCCTCGCATCGAACCCAGCGGAGGCGTTTGGGCGACATCCATGGGGGGCGCTTGGCCAGCGGCCTTCGGCCGCCCGCCCCCAGGCTGCCCGTGGCCAGCTTCTTGCCCGGCCGCGGCGGCCCATTCGTTTTCTTAAGTAACCAGGCGCTACGCGCCACCGGCGCGCCGGCGGAGGCAAGGCTGGGCTCCGGCCCAGCACGCCTACCTCCTGTGCAGCCTTCGAAAGGGGGCGCAGTCGAGGTCGCGTGCGGGTTTTTCCAAAAAGGGCCGCAGGAACGCGGCGGCCGCACGCCTGGCCGCACCCACCCGCGGATGCACGGGTCCAGTCTCTGGGGGTCTGCGCGGGTCGCCATCTGCGCCAAGCCCAGGGATATAGAGCGAGGTCCAGTGAGGGAGCGAGGGAAGTGTCAATACGGTACGTACCTGCGCATTGGCAAACATTCACACACCTCTCTCTCGATCCATATATATAAGTAAATATAGATATTAGCTGAAACATGCGAATTATATTTGTCCAGTGAGATGGACAGCAAGGGTGAGACAGAGAACGAGGGAAAGAGAGACAGAGATGCAGAGAGGCACACGCAGACCGGGATGGGGGGGACCACCTGGAGCGGGACGAGAGAGGAGACAGGAGCAGGACGTGCTCTGCTCCACACGGGGGGGGGCCCGACGCAGGAGGGGAAGGAGAACAATGCTCGTTCGAGGGTAAGGCTTACAGGACTCGTGTGCCCCCCCCCCGCCACCAAAACAGGGCCCAACGCGGCTCTCGCCGGCGCTGGTCCCCAGGCGGGCGGTTGCTTCAGATGCCGCGGGGCTCCCAGAGGTGAGGTCGCGGGGGCTCGGTCGCCCGCAGGACCCAGAGGCGGGATTTCGGCAGTGTTCGGCCTCTGGAGGCCCACGCCGGGCCTTGGGAGTGTCCAACGAAACGACTCGGGACGAGGAACCGACCCTACAGGGAAGTGGTCGGGACCTCCAGGGCCCACGCATCCAAAGAAATGGAGCAGCCGGATGTTTGGGGAGTGATTGTTTATTCGGCGTTTCGACATTCGGAGAAAGGGGGGGGGGGGGAGGCGGGGGGTCTGGCTCTGGACCTCTGCTTAACGCAACTGTTTGCAACAGTGCGTCCTATGGGGGCGGCCCCACCTGCTCGAAACAGGCGCCAAAAAACAACCAAGATCCGCTCCAGGGGGGCGGGAGGGGAGAGGGGGGGGGTGCGAGGGCCCGCGCCGATCGGCAAAGCAAGGAGTGGGAATCCGCGGCCAAGACGCTGAGAGAAGGACCGGCCTGGTCCAGGACGGGCTCCCGGCGTTGAGGACGCTCCCTCGAGCCAGGTCGGGGAGGCTCTTCCTGGCCCGGGCTCACGGTGGTCCGGAGAGAGCCCCTCCGCAGACGCCGGGCGAGGCCCTCCGTGCGCCTGCGGCGTGGGCGTTGGCCCAGGCCTCCCGGGCGGAGCCTCCGAGCAGATGCCGGGGGCATCGCAGAGGGGGGCGAGGACTCAGAGGGTTCCCTGGGGCCCCCTGGTGCGTGCGCGTGCCTGGGGCACTGCGGCTGACCCTGATCCTCCCCCTTCTCCCCCTCCTCCTGTTCCTCCTCCCCCTCCTCCCCCTCCTTCTCCTCCTCCGCCTCCTCCTCCTCCCTCCTCCCTCCTCCATCCGCCTCCTCCTCCTCCTCCTCCTCCTCCTCTTCCTACCCTCTTCGGCGCACCCGCAGGTGGGGTCGGGGGGTCGCGCCGCATCGCCTCGCCGCTGACTCGACGATGCGGCGCGATCCTCTGACCCCATCGACTCTGGCCCCGTTCGGGAGGCCTCCAGTTGGCCGGGCAGCCCCAGGAGGCCAATGAACCACTCCAGGGCGTCCCAGAGCGCGCCCAGAGCGTCCTGGATCTCTCTCCGAGCAGCTGCGGTACCCAGCACATCTTGTGACCCGCCAGCCATCAAGGATCCCGATCTTACTCACTTGACTCACTTGTGGGTGACGTGGAGGAAAAGTGTGTGGGGTGGGGGGGCACTGATGTCAGTCGGGCTGTCGTGTTGATTGTCGTGGGTGCCCGTGGGCTGTCGTCAAGGGCTCGCAGAGTGATGTGGCCGTAGCCGGAAGTTGGGCTTTGGCCGTGCTTGGGATGTCAGAGTGCGGAAAAGGCCTGCACTGGAGCATGTGGTGCAATCGCGGCGCCCTTTGGGGGAGTCCGGGGATGTGGTGACGCCGTCGTCGGCAAGACTAGCCATTCTGACATCTTGGGCGTCTAATGGTGATGAGCGCGGGTCATGGAAATAATGAAGAGCATGACGATGGTGGCGATGATGCTGAGGACGAGCAGGAGGGGCAATGCGAGGAGCAGGAGGAGGAGGAGGAGGAGGAGGAGGAGGAGGAGGCTGAGGATGGCAGAGCAGAGGTGGGAGCGGCGGCTCTGGTGGAGGTGGCGAGGGCGCAGGAGAAGAGGGGCAATAGACGAAAGGCCCCCACCTCCGACGTCGTGTTTTGCTCGCAGCGTGGCTGCCCAGAGCTCTGGACCCCTTGCCGGGGACCCTTCCTCCCGAGCAGTTTTGCGGGTGTTGCTAGAAGTGCCCCTGGCCCAAGGTGCCCCCAGGATTTCCAAGGAGGGCCCCCCACGGCTCCCAGAGCACGCCTCACGAGGCCCCGAGGGCCCCAGGGGCTCGAAAATGAAGCGAAAAGCTGGGGGCACCCCGGGCCAGGGGCACCTTCAGCACCTCCGAAGTTTGTGTGGACTGCCACGAGGCAGCCCCTGGAAGCCGAAACATGCCAGAGCCTCCCGTCCACCGCCTGCTTCTTCACGACGCGAGGGCGCCAGGGGGGACCAGGCGCAGGGGGCCGAGGGGGGCAGGAGGAGGGTCAGGGGGTCAGAGCTCGAGCTGCACGGTGTTTTGGCGATTTCGTAGGCCGTCTTCGTTTTGTCGTCGTTTTCTTATTCATTGTTTCGCCGATCGGCGCGGGCCCTCGCCCCCCCCCCCTCCCCCTCCCCCCCATAGAGTAGACCTTGGCTGTTTTGGGCGCCTGTTTCAAGTAGGTGGGGTCTCCCCCATACGGCGCACTGCTGCAAACAGTCGCATCAAGCAGAGGTCCAGAGCCAGACCCCCCCCTTCCCTCCCCCCACTTGCCGCCCAATGCCGAAACGACGAGTCAGAAAACGCTCACACTGTTCAGTTCGGGCCCTGAGGAGGTTCCGGCGGAGCTGCAGGGGGCGGCTGCGGCGGGGCTGGCGAGCGGGTGACGTCCGCCCCCGCGTTCGGGTGCTGCCAGGAAGTGCCCCCCCCCTGGCACAGGGTGCTCCCGGGAGTTCCAAGGAGGCCCCCACGGCCTCCAGAGCACCCCTCTCGCGAGGCCCACAGGGCCCCAGGGGGCTCCAGGACTGAGCGACAAGCGGGGGGCACCTTGGGCCAGGGGCACCCTTCGCACCCCCGCGACCCGTCGCGCTGCTCGGGTGCTCCCCCCACCGCGCCCGGGCGACGACGACCACGTGGGCGGCTACGCGTGGCCGACGTGGACGGCCACGTCGACTACCGACCGCGGCGACGACGGCCACGACGACCACGTCGACGGCGCGGGGGGCCCAGCCCAGGGCCTGTCTCGATCCAGCCGGTCCGATTCGAACATCGATTGAATGTGGCCGGCCCAGTCCGACTCGGTATACCGGTGTGATGCTGCCTGCATGACGCCCGAGTCCGTGCCGATGCGGCCCGCTACGACGCACGTTCGGATTCAACCAGATGTCCCGATGCGATGCTGACGGGTCCTTCCACCGCATGGCACCGTACGCTTGATGCTGTCGGCGCATCCGTGAATGTTGTTTTTCCGTTGGGGGAGTGAGGAGGAGGAGGAGGAGTCGGAGGAGGAGGAGGAGAAGGAGGAGGAAGAGGAGCAGGAGGAGGAGGAGGAGGAAGAGGAGCAAAAGGAGGAGGAAGAGGAGGAGGAGGAGGAGGAGGAGAGGGGAGGAGGGGGAGGAGGGGAGGAGGAGGAGGAGGAGGAGGAGGAGGAGGAGGAGGAGGAGGAGGAGGAGGAGGAGGAGGAGGAGGAGGAGGAGGAGGGGGGGGGATGGTGAGTGTCCTCCCTTGGTTTCCCCTCGCCGCCGTGCGCTTCCGCACCGTCTTCGCTGGGTCGTCTCGGGCGTGGGGGGGTAGCGCCCGAGGGTGGGGCGCCGTGGCTGGGCCGCTTCTTGTGGGCCCTTCCCGCTCTGCCCTGCCCACGCGGGCTGCGGTGCGCAGGGGAGCTTGCCAGCCCCATGCCAAGACTTCGACGAACACGACGGCGCGAAAGAGAGAGAGAGAGAGGGAGGGATCCTACTACCCTCGTCAAAATTAACCTCAAAAGTTGCTGGCACGTCATTTCGATTTCGGCGCGCCCCTCAGTGTCGACACGCCGCCCCTTCAATGTCGGGGCGAGGGCAAAGATAGTGTGACCGAAGTTGACTCGAAAGTTTGACGTCAACCGACATTGGAGGGGCGGCGCATGCAAGTACCCCGCACTCATCGATACTCGGCCCCAGATCTTCCGACAAGCAGTTCGACCACGTCAGACATTTTTGAGGTTAATTTTGGCGAGGGTTGTATTTTTTCTTTTCCTTGTTGCCCTCAGAGTGCCCAATTTCTGTGCGTGTTACAACGCCTGCAGCGCGATGTGCCTTCTCCCGTCTGCGTCCTTGGCTCCGGGTGTCGAGGGGGAGGGCCCTCGACGGAAGCGCGCTCAACGGGGCCAGGCTCACCCAACACAGGAGAGTTCAAGATCGTACCTCCGAGTCCTGGATGGACTGGTTGCTTGGTTGCGAGAGGGAGAGAGGACCCCCCCCCCAACAAAAAAAACATCGAACACAGCGAGAGAGAGAAAGGCGGCCTTGGCGCCCCGCCCCGCATGCGTCCCGCCCCGGCGGCCCCGGAGGCTCCATAGACACGGAGGTGGCGCAGTCCCAGCAGGCGCCCAGCGCCTTCACGGAGGCCATGGGCCAAGGCCGCGCCGCCGCCGCCGGGGAGGGGGCAGCACGGCGCGGCCGCGGGGCGCTCCATGGATCGGGCCGCGGCCGGGGACCGCTTTTTGTCCAAGGGGCCCTGGTCGATTCCTTCTTTGGGCGCGTTTGCGAAAGGCCTCGCGTGTCGGGGTGGTTCTTAGCGGGGTGGATGTTCTGGCCTCTATGTTTGATCCACTGGCGATCACGGGCGTGACTGCGGGGGGAGGGGGGGAGAGGGGAGCTGTCTGGCTGGAAGGCAGACTGTCTTCTCATAAATTGTTTTGCCGATCGGCGCGGGCCCTCGCACCCCCTCCCCTCCCCCCATGGATTAGACCTTGGCTGTTCTTGGCGCTTGTGTTTCAACCCTAGGCCCTCACAAAAAATTGAGCGGCGGGATCTCTGTGAGCAGGGAGGGCCTCCTCCATAGGACGCACTGTTGCAACCAGTCGCGCTAAGCAGAGGTCCGGAGCTAGGCCCACCGCCCTCCCCCCCCTTCCGCCCAATGTCGAAACGCCGAATATGAAAATGTTCACTCGACTTACAGCCGGGGCCCTGAAGAAGGAACCCTTTTGGTTGGGGAGGGGCTCCGCGTTCCTTAAGTGTTTCACAGCTTGCCTCAGGTTCTCCTTAGGGTCTCGATGGGAAATCGAAGTTCCACTTATGGGACATAGGGGCCTCGTTCCCTATTTCGGGTTCCTTAGGTCAACGCCCCGACGGTATTGCTCACCCACGCCCTGCATCGGGCCGAAAAGTCAGCACAGGCCTGCTCTCAAGAGGCCCGCGCGCGGTGCCGGGGCGTGACGGGCGGAGGGCCCAGTGCCGTCTCGCGCTCGGCACCGCCGCGGCCCCCCCCCAAGGCCACGCACAAGAGGCCACGCCTAATGGAGGATGACGATTAATAGATGGCCGGGGGTCGTGTTCACGCGGCGGCGCCTGGGAGGACGATTAGAAGAAACCGACCGCGGGTTGGAAAACTATGTTTTTTTTTTTCATCGTGCTCCTCCAGTCAGAAAACTGTGCAGAAATAGCAGAAGACTATGCTTTAATCGTTCTCTCTCATGTTTTAGTAATCGTCATCCCGCACTACCCAGGGTCACTCTCGCGTATAGTCGATGTACCCAGATCTCCGGCCGCTCCAATTTTTTGTATGCGTGGACCCCAGGGGGCCGGGCCACTTCCCGTGGCCACTTTTCCGTCCTGAGTCGTTCTTTTATGCTCCGGAGGCCCGGCGAGGGCCCTCGGAGGCCGAAAATTGCCAATTTCCCGCCGCTCCAATTTGTGTTGGAGCTTCGGATCTCTGGGTATAAAAGGCAGCCGGAGGCCCAAACTGCAGACCGTCCTTTGATCTTCTGGCGATACCAGGCGTGCCCCGGGGGATACGGGAGGGGGAAAGGGGGATGAGCGTTATGATGTTTCAACCTGCTTTAGCTCCGACCACCAGAAAGAATTTCGAGCACCAAGCAAGTTCCGAATCTAAAGTGTTTTCACGTGTCGGGTCCTGGGTGCTCGAAGTTATTTCTGGGATGTGCTCCTTAAGTGCGATGCGGGCAACATAAGACGAGAGGGCCGGCCGCGCCACGATTTTCGCGCCGGCGGTGCCGCGTGTGGAAATGCTTGAAGAGAATCGCTCGAGATCCCAGACGGCGTCGGCGCGAATGGTTGCATGGCCAGCGGGGGTGGGGGGGGGAGGAGGAGGAGGAGGAGGAGGAGGAGGAGGAGGAGGAGGAGGAGGAGGAGGAGGAGAAGGAGGATTTC
>CAUYUJ010002227.1:48872-78872 GCA_963575745.1 Prorocentrum cordatum | reverse complement strand
GGAATTCTTAAGAACGGTCGTTTATATATAATATCAAGAAGAAAAGAAACACACAACAAAAGTTTCATCGACTGCGACGAAGCGGGCCTCTCGCGCAAATATGCTTTGCGAGCGCCCTTGCGCGCGTGCTGGGGGGGGGCACGATCGCTGCCAAATAATACCTTGCGGCCCACTCGTTCGCATCGGCCGCGCGCGCATGTCGAAATGTGTCTCAAAACTTCATCACCGAAGCGAGGACACTATCATCGTCATCGTCGTGATCAGCATCGGCGCCGTCATTGGCCGTGCCGTCGTTATGGTCATCGTTGTCGCCAGTGTCGCTATTAACTTCATCGTGTCTGCTGTTGTCGACCTCGCCGTGATACGCGCCCGCCCGAGTCACCGACTCGCATTGAAGTGCCCGCGCGTCAGCGTGGCCTGCGAGAGGTGTTTGGAAGTGTCTAGCGGTCAGCGCCGCCGCGGCCGCGTCTGTCGCGCCAGACTCGCTGGCCGATCTGCGCGCGAGCCTGCGCGCGCTAGCACGGCCGCAACGATGCGCCAGCCAGCGCCAAGCAATCAGCACATTCGCCTCCGCATGGCTGTTGCGAACCAATATGCGGGGGGTTGGGTCGGATGATTTTGCAAACAGTGGAGTAAACAATCATGGCGAACAATAGGTGATGGCACGACCTATATCACCCCAGCTACATTGCACCACGTATAAGGCACCGCGTAGCTTACACCCATGGATTGCACCACGCATATGGCACCACGCAAATTGCACCACGCAGTATGCAAGAACATATGGTTTGGGTTTCACGCTGGCTAGGATCTGTTGTTGCGGATGGAATAGTTGTTACTGGATCTTCGGCGGCACCGTGTGATCGTGGTTGCTCCATGGCCCGCGTTGGCCCTGTACGTTGTTTTGTTCCTTGGCCCATGCGACTGTGCGAACTCAGGCTTGTCAGTGATGTGCGATCATGGAATGTGTGTTCCCTTCTCGCAGCGTTCTCGTTTGTCCCCAGGTGATGACCACACAAAACTAATTAGATGTCTGAAGGGCGCGGCTACGCCCACAGGAGTGTCGACATCCCATGCGCGTCGTCTGATGGAGTGTGTGTGTGTGGGTTATGGCTTGGCGTGTTTCCGCGTGACGATACACAGTAACGCTTGGCTACTGAGCCTTGAAGGCACACCCGGAGGGGCCTGAGTAGTTACGGGACCACCCCCTCTCGTGGTATCATGATGCCTGTGTTACTGCTGATGGAGCTGCTGCTGGGTCTTCGGGGACAATGTTTGTTCGTGGTTGCTCCATGGTCCGCTTGTGCCCTTCCACGTCGTCTTGTTGTGTTTTGGCCCGTGCACTGTGCGAACCCAGGCTTTTCGGTGATGTGCGACGGGGGCCTTCGGACTCCATTCTGGCAGTGTTGGTGTTTGTCCTCAGGTGATGACCACACAACTAATTAGATGTCTGAAGGGCGCGGCTACGCCCACAGGAGTGTCGACATCCCATGCGCGTCGTCTGATGGAGTGTGTGTGTGTGGGTTATGGCTTGGCGTGTTTCCGCGTGACGATACACAGTAACGCTTGGCTACTGAGCCTTGAAGGCACACCCGGAGGGGCCTGAGTAGTTACGGGACCACCCCCTCTCGTGGTATCATGATGCTTGTGTTACTGCTGATGGAGCTGTTGCCAGGTCTTCGGGGTCAATGTCTTCTCGTGGCTGGTCCATGGCCCGCTTGTGCCCATCCACGTCGTCTTGTTGTGTTTTGGCCCGTGCACTGTGCGAACCCCAGGCTTTTCGGTGATGTGCGACGGGGGCATTCGGACTCCATTCTGGCAGTGTTGATGTTTGTCCTCAGGTGATGACCACACAAAACTAATTAGATGTCTGAAGGGCGCGGCTACGCCCACAGGTGTGTCGACATCCCATGCGCGTCGTCTGATGGAGTGTGTGTGTGGGTAATGGCTTGGCGTGTCTCCGCGTGACGATACACAGTAACGCTTGGCTACTGAGCCTTGAAGGCACACCCGGAGGGGCCTGAGTAGTTACGGGACCACCCCCTCTCGTGGTATCATGATGCCTGTGTTACTGCTGATGGAGCTGTTGCCGGGTCTTCGGGGGCAATGTCTTCTCGTGGCTGCTCCATGGTCCGCTTGTGCCCTTCCACGTCGTCTTGTTGTGTTTTGGCCCGTGCACTGTGCGAACCCAGGCTTTTCGGTGATGTGCGTCGGGGGCCTTCGGACTCCATTCTGGCAGTGTTGATGTTTGTCCCCAGGTGATGACCACACAAAACTAATTAGATGTCTGAAGGGCGCGGCTACGCCCACAGGAGTGTCGACATCCCATGCGCGTCGTCTGATGGAGTGTGTGTGTGTGGGTTATGGCTTGGCGTGTTTCCGCGTGACGATACACAGTAACGCTTGGCTACTGAGCCTTGAAGGCACACCCGGAGGGGCCTGAGTAGTTACGGGACCACCCCCTCTCGTGGTATCATGATGCTTGTGTTACTGCTGATGGAGCTGTTGCCAGGTCTTCGGGGTCAATGTCTTCTCGTGGCTGGTCCATGGCCCGCTTGTGCCCCTCCACGTCGTCTTGTTGTTTCTTGGCCCGTGCACTGTGCGAACCCAGGCTTTTCGGTGATGTGCGACGGGGGCATTCGGACTCCATTCTGGCAGTGTTGATGTTTGTCTCCAGGTGATGACCACACAGCACTAATTAGATGTCTGAAGGGCGCGGCTACGCCCACAGGAGTGTCGACATCCCATGCGCGTCGTCTGATGGAGTGTGTGTGTGGGTGTGTGGGTTATGTTTTGGCCTGTCTCGGCGTGACGATACACAGTAAAGCTTGGCTACTGAGCCTTGAAGGCACACCCGGAGGGGCCTGAGTAGTTACGGGACCACCCCCTCTCGTGGTATCATGATGCCTGTGTTACTGCTGATGGAGCTGTTGCCGGGTCTTCGGGGGCAATGTCTGCCCGTGGTTGCTCCATGGCCCGCTTGTGCCCATCCACGTCGTCTTGTTGTGTTTTTTGGCCCGTGCACTGTGCGAACCCAGGCTTTTCAGTGGTGTGCGACGTGGGCATTTGTACTGCATTCTCGCATTGTTGATGTTTGTCCCGAGGCGATGACCACACAAAACTAATTAGATGTCTGAAGGGCGCGGCTACGCCCACAGGAGTGTCGACATCCCATGCGCGTCGTCTGATGGAGTGTGTGTGTGTGTTTGTGGGTGATGTTTTGGCCTGTCTCCGCGTGACGATACACAGTAACGCTTGGCTACTGAGCCTTGAAGGCACACCCGGAGGGGCCTGAGTAGCTACGGGACCACCCTCTCTCGTGGTATCATGATGCCTGTGTTACTGCTGATGGAGCTGCTGCCGGGTCTTCGGGGGCAATGTCTCTTCGTGGTTGTTCCATGGCCCGCTTGTGCCCCTCTGCGTCGTCGTGTTGTTTCTTGGCCAGTGCACTGTGCGAACCCACGCTTTTCAGTGATGTGCTACGGGGGCATTCGGACTCCATTCTGGCAGTGTTGATGTTTGTCCCCAGGTGATGACCACACAAAATTAATTAGATGTCTGAAGGGCGCGGCTACGCCAACAGGTGTGTCGACATCCCATGCGCGTCGTCTGATGGAGTGTGTGTGTGTGTGGGTGATGTCTTGGCCTGTCTCTGCGTGACGATACACAGTAACGCTTGGCTACTGAGCCTTGACGGCACACCCGGAGGGGCCTGAGTAGTTACGGGACCACCCCCTCTCGTGGTATCATGATGCCTGTGTTACTGCTGATGGAGCTGTTGCCGGGTCTTCGGGGGCATTGTCTGCTCGTTGATGCTCCATGGCCCGCTTGTGCCCCTCTGCGTCGTCTTGTTGTGTTTTGGCCCGTGCACTGTGCGAGCCCAGGCTTTTCAGTGATGTGCTACGGGGGCATTCGGACTCCATTCTGGCAGTGTTGATGTTTGTCCCCCAGGCGATGACCACACAAAACTAATTAGATGTCTGAAGGGCGCGGCTACGCCCACAGGAGTGTCGACATCCCATGCGCGTCGTCTGATGGATTGTGTGTGTGGGTGATGTTTTGGCGTGTCTCCGCGTGACGATACACAGTAACGCTTGGCTACTGAGCCTTGAAGGCACACCCGGAGGGGCCTGAGTAGTTACGGGACCACCCCCTCTCGTGGTATCATGATGCCTGTGTTACTGCTGATGGAGCTGTTGCCGGGTCTTCGGGGCAATGTCTGTTCGTGGTTGGTCCATGGCCCGCTTGTGCCCCTCCACGTCGTCTTGTTGCGCGTCGTCTGATGAAGTGTGTGTGTGGGTTATGGCTTGGCGTGTCTCCGCGTGACGATACACAGTAACGCTTGGCTACTGAGCCTTGAAGGCACACCCGGAGGGGCCTGAGTAGTTACGGGACCACCCCCTCTCGTGGTATCATGATGCCTGTGTTACTGCTGATGGAGCTGTTGCCGGGTCTTCGGGGCAATGTCTGTTCGTGGTTGGTCCATGGCCCGCTTGTGCCCCTCCCGTCGTCTTGTTCGTGTTTTGGCCCGTGCACTTGTGTTGTTGGCCCGTGCACTGTGCTACCCAGGCTTTTCAGTGGTTTGCGACGTGGGCAAACGGACTGCATTCTCGCATTGTTGATGTTTGTCCCCAGGTGATGACCACACAAAACTAATTAGATGTCTTAAGCGCGGCTACGCCCACAGGAGTGTCGACATCCCATGCGCGTCGTCTGATGGAGTGTGTGTGTGGTGTGTGTGGGTTATGTTTTGGCCTGTCTCCGCGTGACGATACACAGTAACGCTTGGCTACTGAGCCTTGAAGGCACACCTGGAGGGGCCTGAGTAGTTACGGGACCACCCCCTCTCGTGGTATCATGATGCCTGTGTTACTGCTGATGGAGCTGCTGCCGGGTGTTCGGGGGCAATGTCTGTTCGTGGTTGTTCCTGGCCCGCTTGTGCCCCTCTGCGTCGTCTTGTTGTGTCTTGGCCCGTGCACTGTGCGAACCCAGGCTTTTCAGTGATGTGCTACGGGGGCATTCGGACTCCATTCTGGCAGTGTTGATGTTTGTCCCCAGGTGATGACCACACAGAACTAATTAGATGTCTGAAGGGCGCGGCTACGCCCACAGGAGTGTCGACATCCCATGCGCGTCGTCTGATGGAGTGTGTGTGTGTGTGGGTGATGTCTTGGCGTGTCTCCGCGTGACGATACACAGTACCGCTTGGCTACTGAGCCTTGAAGGCACACCCGGAGGGGCCTGAGTAGTTACGGGACCACCCCCTCTCGTGGTATCATGATGCCTGTGTTACTGCTGATGGAGCTGTTGCCGGCTCTTCAGGGGCAATGTCTGCTCGTGGTTGCTCCATGGTCCGCTTGTGCCCCTCCACGTCGTCTTGTTGTGTTTTGGCCCGTGCATTGTGCGAACCCAGGCTTTTCAGTGGTGTGCGACGGGGGCATTCGGACTGCGTTCTGGCAGTGTTGATATTTGTCCCCAGGTGATGACCACACAAAACTAATTAGATGTCTGAAGGGCGCGGCTACGCCCACAGGAGTGTCGACATCCCATGCGCGTCGTCTGATGGAGTGTGTGTGTGTGTGTGTGCGTATGTGTGTGTGTGTGTGTGGGTGATGTCTTGGCCTGTCTCTGCGTGACGATACACAGTAACGCTTGGCTGCTGAGCCTTGAAGGCACACCCGGAGGGGCCTGAGTAGTTACGGGACCACCCCCTCTCGTGGTATCATGATGCCTGTGTTACTGCTGATGGTGCTGTTGCCGGGTCTTCGGGGGCAATGTCTGCTCGTGGTTGCTCCATGGCCCGCTTGTGCCCCTCCACGTCATCCTGTTGTGTCTTGGCCCGTGCACTGCGAACCCAGGCTTTTCAGTGGTGTGCGACGTGGGCATTCGGACTGCATTCTCGCAGTGTTGATGTTTGTCCCCAGGTGATGACCATATACAACTAATTAGATGTCTGAAGGGCGCGGCTACGCCCACAGGTGTGTCGACATCCCATGCGCGTCGTCTGATGGAGTGTGTGTGTGTGTGTGGGTGATGTCTTGGCGTGCCTCCGCGTGACGATACACAGTAACGCTTGGCTACTGAGCCTTGACGGCACACCCGGAGGGGCCTGAGTAGTTACGGGACCACCCCCTCTCGTGGTATCATGATGCCTGTGTTACTGCTGATGGAGCTGTTGCCGGGTCTTCGGGGGCAATGTCTGCTCGTGGTTGCTCCATGGCCCGCTTGTGCCCCTCAACGTCGTCTTGTTGTGTCCTGGCCAGTGCATCTGTGCGAACCCAGGTTTTTCAGTGATGTGCGACGGGGGCATTCGGACTCCATTCTCACAGTGTTGATGTTTGTCCCCAGGTGATGACCACACAAAACTAATTAGATGTCTGAAGGGCGCGGCTACGCCCACAGGAGTGTCGACATCCCATGCGCGTCGTCTGATGGAGTGTGTGTGTGTGTGTGTGCGTGTGTGTGTGTGTGTGTGTGTGTGGTGTCTTGACGTGTCTCCGCGTAACCATACACAGTACCGCTTGGCTACTGAGCCTTGAAGGCACACCCGGAGGAGCCTGAGTAGTTACGGGACCACCCCCTCTCGTGGTATCATGATGTCTGTGTTACTGCTGATGGAGCTGTTGCCGGATCTTCGAGGGGCAATGTGTGCTCGTGGTTGCTCCATGGCCCGCTTGTGCCCTCGACATTGTCTTGTTGTGTCTTGGCCCGTGCACTGTGCGAACCCAGGCTTACCAGTGATGTGCGACTAGGGCATTCAGGCTCCACGCTTAGACCCAGGTGATGACCGCACAAAACTAATTAGATGTCTGAAGGGCGCGGCTACGCCAACAGGAGTGTCGACATCCCATGCGCGTCGTCTGATGGAGTGTGTGTGTGGGTGGCAGTAACGTTTGGCTACTGAGCCTTACTAGCGCATCTGGAGGGGCCTGAGTAGTTACAGGACCACCCCCTCTGTGGGAATTCCCCATATCCTAAGATGGGGTTCTTGTATCCAAAGGATGGGGTTCTTGTTATTCTCCGACCGCGCCGGACCACCCACTTACCCACACCATGATGATGACCATGGTATGGTGAGAGTATGATGTGAGTAAGATGGTGATGATGAGTGATGGATGAGTATGATGATGCTGATGATGATGATGATGATGACGACGACGACGACGACGATTATGGTGATGATGATGATGATGATGATGATGATGATGATGATGATGATGATGATGATGATGATGATGATGATGATGATGAGGATGAGGATGATGATGATGATGATGATGATGATGATGATGATGATGATGATGATGATGATGATGATGACGATGACGATGACGATGACGATGAGCAGACGATGAGGATGTCTCGAGCGGCTTGCTGGTTTTAGCACTCCTAAGCGGGGGCCGCTAGGGGTATTGCACGGCCTCCGTTCGCGCTCAAATGGTGGGGATGTGTCAGGCGGTTTGCCTGTTTTGGTCCCCAACATCCTCCGTTTTGGGAGCAGATTTTGAGGATGTCTCGTGCGAGGCGCCTCCTAGGGGGGGGCCGCCAGGGGTATTGCACGGCCTCCGTTCGCGCCCAAATGGCGGGGATGTCTCAGGCGGTTTGCCTGTTTTGGTCCCCAACATCCTCCGCTTTCGGAGCAGATTTGGAGGATGTCTCGAGCGAGGCGCTCATTTTCGCCCCGCAGGGGGGCTAGATTTTGAGGATGTCTCGATCGGTTTGCCTGTTTGGTGGCCAGACTCGTGGGCGCATATTCTCCCCAGGATGCCACAGGAGGCTCCAGCAGGCTTCAGGAGGCCCCAGGAGGCCACATGAGGTCCCAGGAGACATCAGGAGGCCACAGGAAGATTCAAGAGGCCACAGGATGCCCCAAGAGGCTCCAGGGGGCCCCAGGAAGCTCCAGCAGGCTTCAGGAAGCCACAGGAGGCCCCAGGATGCCACAGGAAGCGCCAGGAGGCCCAGGCAACAGGAGGCCCCGAGAGGCCCCAGGAGCAGGGGGCCTCAGAAGGCAACAGGATTGGTTCCAATCCCATGTGTTTCCACGTCGTCTTGTTGTGTCTTGGCCCGTGCACTGTGCGAACCCAGGCTTTTCAGTGATGTGCGACGGGGGCATTCGGACTCCATTCTCGCAGTGCTGATGTTTGTCCCCAGGTGATGACCACATAAAACTAATTAGATGTCTGAAGGGCGCGGCTACGCCCACAGGAGTGTCGACATCCCATGCGCGTCGTCTGATGGAGTGTGTGTGTGTGTGTGGGTGATGTCTTGGAGTACCTCCGCGTGACGATACACAGTAACGCTTGGCTACTGAGCCTTGAAGGCACACCCGGAGGGGCCTGAGTAGTTACGGGACCACCCCCTCTCGTGGTATCATGATGCCTGTGTTACTGCTGATGGAGCTGCTGCCGGGTGTTCGGGGGCAATGTCTGCTCGTGGTTGCCCCATGGCCCGCTTGTGCCCCTCCACGTCGTTTTGTTGTGTCCTGGCCCGTGCACTGTGCGAACCCAGGCTTTCCAGTGATGTGCGACTGCGGAATTGGGCGCCCATTCTCGCAGTGTTGATGTTTGTCCCCAGGTGATGACCACACAAAACTAATTAGATGTCTGAAGGGCGCGGCTACGCCCACAAGAGTGTCGACATCCCATGCGTGTCGTCTGATGGAGTGTGTGTGTGTGTGCGTGTGTGTGGTGTCTTGACCTGTCTCCGCGTAACGATACACAGTACCGCTTGGCTACTGAGCCTTGAAGGCACACCCGGAGGGGCCTGAGTAGTTACGGGACCACCCCTCTCGTGGTATCATGATGCCTGTGTTACTGCTGATGGAGCTGTTGCCGGGTCTTCGAGGGGCAATGTCTGCTCGTGGTTGCTCCATGGTCCGCTTGTGCCCTCGACGTCGTTTTTTTGTGTCTTGGCCCGTGCACTGTGCGAACCCAGGCTTTTCAGTGGTGTGCGACGGGGGCATGCAGGCTCCACGCTTAGACCCAGGTGATGACTGCACAAAACTAATTAGATGTCTGAAAGGCGCGGCTACGCCCACAAGAGTGTCGACATCCCATGCGCGTCGTCTGATGGAGTGTGTGTGTGGGTGGCAGTAACGTTTGGCTACTGAGCCTTAATAGCGCACCAGGAGGGGCCTGAGTAGTTACAGGACCACGTCCTCAATGGGAATTCCCCATATCCTAAGATGTTTTTTTTGTTATTCCCCATATCCAAAGGATGGGGTTCTTGTTATTCTCCGACCGCCCCGGACTACCCATACAATGATGATGACCATGTTATGGTGAGAGTATGATGTGAGTAAGGTGGTGATGGTGAGGGATGTATGAGTATGATAATAATGATTATGATGATCATGATGATGATGATGATGATGATGATGATGATGATGATTATCATCATGATGATGATACTGATGATGATGATGATGATTATAATGATGATGCTGCTGCTGATGATGATGATGCCGATTATGATGATGATGATGATGATGATGCTGATGATGATGATGATGATGATGCTGATGATGATGATGATGATGATGATGATGATGATGATGCTGCTGCTGCTGATGATGATGATGATGCTGATGATGATGATGATGACGGTGGTGATGATGATGCTGATGCTGATGCTGATGATGATGCTGCTGCTGCTGCTGATGATGATGATGATGATGATGATGATGATGATGATGATGATTATGATGATGATGATGATGATGATGATGCTGATGATGATGATGATGATGATGATGATGATGATGATGATGATGATGATGACGATGAGCAGATGATGAGGATGTCTCGAGCGGCTTGCTGGTTTTAGCACTCCTAAGGGGGGGCCGCCAGTGGTATTGCATGGCCTCCGTTCGCGCTCAAATGGTGGGGATGTCTCAGGCGGTTTGCCTGTTTTGGTCCCCCACATCCTCCGTTTTCGGATCACATTTTGAGGATGTCTCGTGCGAGGCGCCTTCTAAGGGGGGGCCGCCAGGGGTATTGCACGGCCTCCGTTCGCGCCCAAATGGCGGGGATGTTTCAGGCGTTTTGCTTGTTTTGGTCCCCAACATCCTCCGCTTTCGGAGCAGATTTTGAGGATGTCTCGAGCGAGGCGCTCATTTTCACCCTTAGGGGGGCTAGATTTTGAGGATGTCTCGATCGGTTTGCCTGTTTGGTGGCCAGCCTCGTGGGCGCATATTCTCCCCAGGATGCCACAGGAGGCTCCAGCAGGCTTCAGGAAGCCACAGGAGGCCCCAGGATGCCACAGGAAGCGCCAGGAGGCCCAGGCAACAGGAGGCCCCGAGAGGCCCCAGGAGCAGGAGGCCTCAGAAGGCAACAGGAGTGGTTCCAATCCCATGTGTTTCCACGTCGTCTTGTTGTGTCTTGGCCCGTGCACTGCGAACCCAGGCTTTTCGGTGATGTGCGACGGGGGCATTCGGACTCCATTCTCGCAGTCTTGATGTTTGTCCCCAGGTGATGACCACATACAACTAATTAGATGTCTGAAGGGCGCGGCTACGCCCACAGGAGTGTCGACATCCCATGCGCGTCGTCTGATGGAGTGTGTGTGTGTGTGTGGTGTCTTGGCGTGTCTCCGCGTGACGATACACAGCAACGCTTGGCTACTGAGCCTTGACGGCGCACCCAGAGGGGCCTGAGTAGTTACGGGACCACCCCATCTCGTGGTATCATGATGCCTGTGTTATTGCTGATATAGCTGTTGCCGGGTGTTCGGGGGCAATGTCTGCTCGTGGTTGCTCCATGGCCCGTTTGTGCCCCTCCACGTCGTCTTGTTGTGTCTTGGTCCGCGCACTGTGCGAACCCAGGTTTTTCAGTGATGTGCGACGGGGGCATTCGGACTCCATTCTCGCAGTGTTGATGTTTGTCCCCAGGTGATGACCACATAAAACTAATTAGATGTCTGAAGGGCGCGGCTACGCCCACAGGAGTGTCGACATCCCATGCGCGTCGTCTGATGGAGTGTGTGTGTGTGTGGGTGATGTCTTGGCGTGTCTCCGCGTGACGATACACAGTAACGCTTGGCTACTGAGCCTTGAAGGCACACCCAGAGGGGCCTGAGTAGTTACGGGACCACCCCCTCTCGTGGTATCATGATGCCTGTGTTACTTCTGATGGAGCTGTTGCCGAGTCTTCAGGGGCAGTGTCTGCTCGTGGTCGCTCCATGGCCCGTTTGTGCCCCTCCACGTCGTCTTGTTGTGTCCTGGCCCGTGCATGTGTGCGAACCCAGGTTTTCGGTGATGTGCGACTCCGGAATTGGGCGCCCATTCTCGCAGTGTTGATGTTTGTCCCCAGGTGATGACCACATACAACTAATTAGATGTCTGAAGGGCGCGGCTACGCCCACAGGAGTGTCGACATCCCATGCGCGTCGTCTGATGGAGTGTGTGTGTGTGTGTGGTGTCTTGACCTGTCTCCGCGTGACGACACACAGTAACGCTTGGCTACTGAGCCTTGAAGGCACACCCGGAGGGGCCTGAGTAGTTACGGGACCACCCCCTCTCGTGGTATCATGATGCCTGTGTTACTGCTGATGGAGCTGTTGCCGGGTCTTCGGGGGCAATGTCTGCTCGTGGTTGCTCCATGGCCCGCTTGTGACCCTTCACTTCGTTTTGTTGTGTGTTGGCCCGTGCACTGTGCGAACCCAGGCTTTTCAGTGGTGTGGGACGGGGGCATTCGGACTCCTTTCTCGCAGTGTTGATGTTTGTCCCCAGGTGATGACCACATAAAACTAATTAGATGTCTGAAGGGCGCGGCTACGCCAACAGGAGTGTCGACATCCCATGCGCGTCGTCTGATGGAGTGTGTGTGTGTGTGTGTGTGTGGTGTCTTGACCTGTCTCCGCGTGACGATACACAGTAACGCTTGGCTACTGAGCCTTGAAGGCACACCCGGAGGGGCCTGAGTAGTTACGGGACCACCCCCTCTCGTGGTATCATGATGCCTGTGTTGCTGCTGATGGAGCTGTTGCCGGGTCTTCGGGGGCAATGTCTGCTCGTGGTTGCTCCATGGCCCGTTTGTGCCCTCCACGTCGTCTTGTTGTGTCTTGGCCCGTGCACTGTGCGAACCAAGGCTTTTCAGTGATGTGCGACGGGGGCATTCGGACTCCGTTCTCGCAGTGTTGATGTTTGTCCCCAGGTGATGACCACACAAAACTAATTAGATGTCTGAAGGGCGCGGCTACGCCCACAGGAGTGTCGACATCCCATGCGCGTCGTCTGATGGAGTGTGTGTGTGTGTGTGTGTGTGGGTGATGTCTTGGCGTGTCTCCGCGTGACGATGCACAGTAACGCTTGGCTACTGAGCCTTGAAGGCATACCCAGAGGGGCCTGAGTAGTTTCGGGACCACCCCCTCTCGTGGTATCATGATGCCTGTGTTACTGCTGATGGAGCTGTTGCCGAGTCTTCGGGGGCAGTGTCTGCTCGTGGTTGCTCCATGGCCCGTTTGTGCCCCTCCACGTCGTTTTGTTGTGTCCTGGCCCGTGCATGTGTGCGAACCCAGGCTTTTCAGTGATGTGCGACTCCGGAATTGGGCGCCCATTCTCGCAGTGTTGATGTTTGTCCCCAGGTGATGACCACATACAACTAATTAGATGTCTGAAGGGCGCGGCTACGCCCACAGGAGTGTCGACATCCCATGCGCGTCGTCTGATGGAGTGTGTGTGTGTGTGTGGTGTCTTGACCTGTCTCCGCGTGACGATACACAGTAACGCTTGGCTACTGAGCCTTGAAGGCACACCCGGAGGGGCCTGAGTAGTTACGGGACCACCCCCTCTGGTGGTATCATGATGCCTGTGTTACTGCTGATGGAGCTGTTGCCGGGTCTTCGGGGGCAATGTCTGCTCGTGGTTGCTCCATGGCCCGTTTGTGCCCTCCACGTCGTCTTGTTGTGCCCAGGCCCGTGCATCGGTGCGAACCCAGGCTTTTCAGTGATGTGCGACTAGGGCATTCAGGCTCCACGCTTTGACCCAGGTGATGAGCGCACAAAACTAATTAGATGTCTGAAGGGTGCGGCTACGCCCACAGGAGTGTCGACATCCCATGCGCGTCGTCTGATGGAGTGTGTGTGGGTGGCAGTAACGTTTGGCTACTGAGCCTCAATAGCGCACCTGGAGGGGCCTGAGTAGTTACGGGACCACCCCCAGTGAGAATTCCCCCTTTCCTAAGATGGGGTTTTTGTTATTCCCCATATCCAAAGGATGGGGTTCTTGTTATTCTCCGACCGCGCCGGACCACCCATACCATGATGATGACCATGGTATGGTGAGAGTGTGATGCGAGTATGATGGTGATGGTGAATGATGGATGAAGGCTGATGATGATGATGCTGATGATGATGATGATGCTGATGATGATGATGATGATGATGATGATGATGATGATGATGATGATGATGATGATGACGATGAGCAGATGATGAGGATGTCTTGAGCGGCTTGCTGGTTTTAGTACTCCTAAGGGGGGGCCGCCAGGGGTATTGCACGGCCTCCGTTCGCGCCCAAATGGTGGGCATGTCTCAGGCGGTTTGCCTGTTTTGGTCCCCAGCATCCTCCGTTTTCGGAGCAGATTTTGAGGATGTCTCGTGCGAGGCGCCTTCTAAGGGGGGACCGCCAGGGGTATTGCACGGCCTCCGTTCGCGCCCAAATGGCGGGGATGTTTCAGGCGTTTTGCCTGTTTTGGTCCCCAACATCCTCCGCTTTCGGAGCAGATTTTGAGGATGTCTCGAGCGAGGCGTTCATTTTCGCCCCCAGGGGGGCTAGATTTTGAGGATGCCTCGATCGGTTTGCTTGTTTTGTGGCTAGACTCGTGGGCGCATATTCTCCCCAGGATGCCACAGGAGGCTCCAGCAGGCTTCAGGAGGCCCCAGGAGGCCACATGAGGTCCCAGGAGGTATCAGGAGGCCAGAGGAAGATTCAAGAGGCCACAGGATGCCCCAAGAGGCTCCAGGAGGCCCCAGGAAGCTCCAGGAGGCGTCAGGAGGCCCAGGCAACAGGAGGCCTCGAGGCCCCAGGAGCAGGAGGCCTCAGAAGGCAACAGGAGTGGCTCCAATCCCATGTGTTTCACGTATGCTCCCATAGATTGGGCCTCACCTGGAGCACGAATCCGTGATGTTATACGTATGCTATATATATATATATTGTCCTTCTCATGTGTAAACAATCCTAAATGTTTTACGTCTGTTCCTATATATTGGGCCTCCCCTGGGGCACGAGTCCTTGGTGTTTTACGTGTGCTTCTATTCACTGCCCTTCTCCTGTGGCTCCAATCCGCGATGTATTACGTGCGTCTGTTCCCATAGATCGGCCTTCTCCTGGGGCACGAGTCCTCCCTAGGAGGTCTCAGGAGGCTCCAGGAGGCTCCAGGAGGCTACGCGAGGCTCCAGGAGGCCTCAGGAGGCAGCTCGAAGCCCCAAGAGGCCTGAGGAGGCCCCAAGAGGCTCCTGGAGGCCCCAGGAAGGCCCAGGAGGTTTCTGGAGGCCCCAGGAGGCCCCAGGCTCATGCGCAGCGACGCGCTCGTACTACCGGGACTCATTCACGCTCCAATCCGTTCGAAGTTAGATTCATGACCAGACCGTCACAACTCAAGCCCGCTTATGTTCGAAAACTCTGGCGCCTGGACTCTCACGGCGGACAGGTCCATGCGAATCGATGCACATCTGGGGAGTTCCACGCAGTGAATAATTACTTGGACGCCTCCTATTCCTCATTCCTCTTCTCCTCCTCCTCCCCATACCTAGACTTACTCATACTCAGACCTGATCAGCGTAACTAATTCATTTACAGATCTACTCATACTCAGACCTGCTCATACTCAGACTTACTAATGCTGAGGCTCACTCATACCCAGACTTACTCATACTCAGACCTTCTCGTCGTCTGACTTACTCAACACACAGCAGATTGTGAGGATGTCTCAGGCGGGGCGCTGGTTTCAGCACCCCAAAGTGGCGCCGCCGAGGGGTATTGCACGGTCCCGTTCGCGGCCGTTTTGTGGGGATGTCTGAAGCGGTTTGCCTGTTTTCTGTCCCAACATCCTTTGCTTGGAGAGCAGATTGTGAGGATGTCTCAGGCGGGGCGCTGGTTTCAGCACCCCTAAGGGGAGCCGCCGAGGGGTGTTGCACGGTCCCGTTCGCGGCCGTTCTGTGGGGATGTCTCAAGCGGTTTGCCTGTTTTCTGTCCCAACATCCTTTGCTTGGAGAGCAGATTGTGAGGATGTCTCAGGCGGGGCGCTGGTTTCAGCACCCCAAAGGGGAGCCGCCGAGGGGTGTTACACGGTCCCGTTCGCGGCCGTTTTGTGGGGATGTCTCAAGCGGTTTCTTGTTCCCCATATCCTAAGATGGGGTTCTCGTTCTTACCTGCCTAGACTTGAGTCATGCACAGACTCACTCATACACAGGCTTATTCATACTCAGACCTGGTCATATCAAATTATTCGTACTCAGACCTACTCATACTCACACCTACTCGTACTCAGTCTTACTCATGCTGAGATTCACTCATACCCAGACGTACTCATACTCAGACCTTCTCATTGTCTGACTTACTCAACACGCAGCAGATTGTGAGGATGTCTCAGGCGGGGCGCTGGTTTCAGCACCCCAAAGGGGCGCCGCCGAGGGGTATTGCACGGTCCCGTTCGCGGCCGTTCTGTGGGGATGTCTCAAGCGGTTTGCTTGTTTTTTGTTCCAACATCCTTCGCTTGGAGAGCAGATTCTATAGGCTTACGCCTCATCCGCCGACCCCTTGATCGACTTGGGGATGTCGTGTTGCTGTCTTGGGGCGTACTTGTGTTGTCTTGTTTCTTTGGGTGGGCGGGCTCCTTCCGTGGACAGTAGCAATGTCGCGCGTGACGAAAAGAAAGGCACCCTGAAATGCAAGGCGTGCAAATGATATCCATGCGAGCGCTGGTGCCATGATCCTTAGAAGTACGACCAACGGGGGCGAGAGCGAGAGGGAGGGCGAAACCGATGAATGAGGAAAACCAAGCAGGAAAAAGCGGAAGAGGAGGAGGAGGCGGGTGAGGGTGGAGGAGAGGCGGAGGAGGGTCATCGGAGGAGGAGGAGGAGGAGAAGGAGGAGGGACGATTTGGTTTGGAGGAGTGTCCTCCTTCCTGTCTCTGGTGGCCTTTTGGAAAGATGTCCGACACTTCGGACAGCGTTTGCGTCGCCCTGGATGTCGAGACCCTGTGCAGGTGTCTGGACCGTGCAATTTGTCATGGCCGTCGGTCTAAACCGGCTTGGTGGGGGGTCAAAACCTGAGGGGTGTTTCGCGGGGTCTTTTCGGAACGTTCTGGAGGCGGGGGCAATGTCAGATGGTGGAGGGATACTGCGTGGTCAGTGCGTTTTTCGTGGCTGACTTTCGAAGTGGTCGCCGTGCAGACATATATAAATACTTGCGAATATTCGTGCTCGTTGACGGCAGGCTTCGGTCCAAAAACCGGACGAGTGGTTCTCGAATGGGACGCGGCGCATCCCGCCACCCTGTTTGGGTTGCAGATATGCGGCCACGCGGGTTGTTAAGAGGATCTCGTGGGAGGCCGGACGGGGTCGTCTTGCAGGTAGGGGATTTTCTTGGGGCTTTTTTGGAGGCTTCGGAAGCTTTCTTGGAGGTCCCTCAGGGCCTTTTGGGGTGTTCTTGGAGCATGCTGGGGGCGTCTTGGGGCCGAAAGCTCGAAAAGGTGCCCTCTGGACTCCGTCTTGGGGCCGTCGGGGGGCCCTCTTGGGCTGTCTTGGGGGCTTCGTGGGCTGTTGTTCGGCCCTCTTCGACCCTTCTTTGGGGCCCCTGTGGCTGTCTGGGGGCGATGTTGGAGGTTCTCTTGCGTGTTTTGGACGTTGTGAAAGCCGAGTAGGCGAGCATGCGAGAAATGTTTGGTTTTCGAAGGGAAATGTGCCGATTTCTGTTTCTTGCGACCCTCTTGGGGCGCATCTTGGGGGCCTTGTGGGGCGTCTTGGCAGCTTCGGAGATCGCCTGGAGGCCATCCGCGGCGTCTAAGGGCGATCTGTCGGCGAAACGTGGCCCCCGGGGACCGTCTGGGCAGCTTTTTTGGTGCGTTTTTGGCAAGTTTTGAGCCCTCCGCTCCCCCGTGGCGCATTCGGTCCGGGGTCGGGCTGGGCGAGGGAGGGGGGGGGGTCGACTTGCCGGTTTGGGGTCCGTGGGGGGGGGATTATGGGTGGGGAAATCTCGCGTGCTTAAGAAGGGGTCGGCGGATTTGGAGGATGTCTCGAGCGAGGCGTTCATTTTCATCCCCCCTGAAAGGGGAGCTGCCGAGGAATGTTGCACGGTCCCGTTCGCGGCTGTTTTGTGGGGATGTCTGAAGCGGTTTGCTTGTTTTCTGTCCCAACATCCTTTGCTTTCGGAGCACATTTGGAGGATGTCTCGGGCGAGGCGCTCATTTTCACGCCCCCTGAAAAGGGGAGCCGCCGAGGAGTATTGCACGGTCCCGTTCGCGGCTGTTTTGCGGGGGTGTCTGAAGCTGTTTGCCTGTTTTCTGTCCCAACATCCTTCGCTTGCGGAGCAGATTTGGAGGATGTCTCGGGCGAGGCGCTCATTTTCACTTCCCTCAGGGGAACCGCCGAGGGGTATTGCACGGTCCCGTTCGCTGCCGTTTTGAGAGGATGTCTCAAGCGGTCTGCCTGTTTTCTGTCCCAGCATCCGTCGCTTTCGGAGCAGATTTGGAGGATGTCCCGAGCGAAGCGCTCATTTATTCATGAGGTGGGCCAGATTTTGAAGATGCCTCGATCGGTTTGTCTGTTTTGGTGGCCAAACTCGTGGGCGCAGGTTTTCCGCAGGATGCCACAGGAGGCTCCAACAGGCTCCGGGAGGCCCCAAGAAACCACATGAGGTCACAGGAGGCATCAGGAGGCCACAGAAAGATTCAAGAGGCCACAGGATGTCCCACGAGGCTCCACGAGGCCCCCGGAAACTCCAGGAGGCTTCAGGAAACCACAGGAGACCCCAGGAGGCCTCAGGTAACGCCAGGAGGCTTCGGAAGGCAACAGGAGGCCCCGAGAGGTCCCAGGAGCAGGAGGCCTCAGAAGGCAACGGGAATGGCTCCAATCCCAAGTGTCTTACGTATGCTCTTATAGATTGGGCATCGCCCGAAACACGAATCCTTGATGTTATTTGTGTGTTTCCATATTTTGTCCTTCTCCTGTGTGCGCAATCCTAAATGCTTTACTTATGTTCCTATAGATTGGACCTCTCCTGGGGCACGAATCCTTTGTGTTTTATGCCTGTTCCTATATATCACCCTTCTCCTGCGGCTCCAATCCGCAATGTTTTATGTAAACCTGTTGCTATAGATTGGGCTTCTCCTGGGGCACGAATCTTCCCTAGGAGGTCCCAGGAGGCCCCAGAAGGCCCCAAAAGGCTCCTGGAGGCCCCAGGAATCCCCAGTATGTTTCAGCAGGCAGCAGGAGGCCCCACGCTCACGCGCAGAGACGCGCTTGTATTACTGAGGCTCATTCGCGCTCCAATTCATTCGCAGTTAGATTCATGACCAGACCGTCATAACTGAAACCCGTTTCTATTCGAAAGCTCTTGCGCCTAAGCATTCACGGCAGACAGGTCCATGCGAATGGAAGCGCATATGGGGAGCCCCACGCAGTGAATCATTTTCTGTCCCAGCGTCCTTCGCTTTGAGAGCAGATTTTGAGGATGTCTCAGGCGGGGCGCTGGTTTCAGCACCCCACAGGGGAGCCGCCGAGGGGTATTGCACGGTCCCGTTCGCGGCCGTTTTGTGGGGATGTCTGAAACGGTTTGCTTGTTTCTGTCCCAACATCCTTCGCTTGGAGAACAACTTGTGAGGATGTCTCAGGCGGGGCGCTGGTTTCAGCACCCCTGAAGGGGCCGCCGAGGGGTATTGCACGGTCCCGTTCGCGGCCGTTTTGTGGGGATGTCTATAGCGGTTTGCCTGTTTCTTGTCTCAACATCCTTCGCTTGGAGAGCATCGTGTGAGGATGTCTCAGACGGGGCGCACCCTTAAGGGGAGCGGCCGAGGGGTATTGCACGGCCCTGTTCGCGGCCGTCTTGTGGGGATGCCTGAAGCGGTTTGCTTGTTTTCTGTCCCAACATCCTTCGCTTGGAGAGCAACTTGTGAGGATGTCTCAGGCGGGGCGCTGGTTTCAGCACCCCTAAGGGGAGCTGCCGGGGGGTATTGCACGGTCCCGTTCGCGGCCGTTTTGTTGGGATGCCTCAAGCGGCTTGCTTGTTTCCTGTCTCAACGCGCGTCGTTTGGAGAGCATATTGTGAGTATGTCAGGCGGGGCGCTGGTTTCAGCTACCTAAGGGGGGCCGCCAAGGGTGCTTTCACAGCTCCGTTCGTCGCCGTTCTGTGGGGATGTTTCTGGCGGTTTGCTAATTTTCTGTTTTTGCGTTGTGTCCCGAGTGGCTCTCCCCGTTGCGTACGGCGGTCAAGGAGGAGTGACCACGTGTTGCTGGCGCAAAGAGCTTGCGTCACCGTGGGATGTTGCGTCCTGTCTCCGTGGTGCTTTCCAATCTTGTCGTCGCCAGCGGGAGAGGGAACTCGAGACAGTTCATTCTCCCGCGTGCGTTTTGGGCTGGGTGTGGGGGGGGGACTTGAAAAAAAACAGGTTCATTCCCTAGCTGCGGGAGAGGGAACTTGAAAAGGTTCACTTTCCCGCTGGTGGCTCATATGGCTCATATGGCTATGCGCCCATTTAAAACATGCAAAACACATTTTTCCTTCTTAAAAAGGGTACACATATGGGGAGCTCCGCGCAGTGAGTAAGTATTGTGCCTTTGTGGCTGCTGATTGCATTTTCTGCCGTGTCTTCGGGGGCAACATGTGCTCGTGGTTGCTCCATGGCACGTTTGTGCCCCTCCACGTCGTCTTGTTGTGTCCTGGTCCGTGAATTTGCTCGCGAAGTGGAAGGATGAGGCTGCGGCGGCGACAGGGCAGGAGGAGCAGGAGGAGCAGAAGGCGGAGGGTCAGGACTAGTAGGAGGATTAGAAGTAGTAATAGGAGTCGTAGTAGTAGTCGTAGTCGTAGTAGTAGTAGTAGTAGTAGTAGTAGTAGTAGTAGTAGTAGTAGTAGTAGTAGTAGTAGTAGTAGTAGTAGTAGTAGTAGTAGTAGTAGTAGTAGTAGTAGTAGTAGTAGTAGTAGTAGTAGTAGTAGTAGTAGTAGTAGTAGTAGTAGTAGTAGTAGTAGTAGTAGTAGTAGTAGTAGTAGTAGTAGTAGTAGTAGTAGTAGTAGTAGTAGTAGTAGTAGTAGTAGTAGTAGTAGTAGTAGTAGTGTAGTAGTAGTGGTAGTAGTAGTAGTAGTAGTAGTAGTAGGTAGTAGTAGTAGTAGTAGTAGTAGTAGTAGTGGTAGTAGTAGTAGGAGTAGTAGTGTAGTAGTAGTAGTAGTAGTTAGTAGTAGTAGTAGTAGTAGTAGTAGTAGTTAGTAGTAGTAGTAGTAGTAGTAGTAGTAGTAGTAGTAGTAGTAGTAGTATAGTAGTAGTAGTAGTAGTAAAGTAGTAGTAGTAGTAGTAGTAGTAGTAGTAGTAGTAGTAGTAGTAGTAGTAGTAGTAGTAGTATAGTGGTAGTAGTAGTAGTAGTAGTAGTAGTAGCAGTAGTAGTAGTAGTAGTAGTAGTAGTAGTAGTAGTAGTAGTAGTAGTAGTAGTAGTAGTAGTAGTAGTAGTAGTAGTAGTAGTAGTAGTAGTAGTAGTAGTAGTAGTAGTAGTAGTAGTAGTAGTAGTAGTAGTAGTAGTAGTAGTAGTAGTGTCGTAGTAGTAGTAGTAGTAGTAGTAGTAGTAGTAGTAGTAGTAGTAGTAGTAGTAGTAGTAGTAGTCGTAGTAGTAGTAGTAGTAGTAGTAGTAGTAGTCGTAGTAGTAGTAGTAGTGGTAGTAGTGGTAGTGGTAGTGGTAGTAGTAGTAGTAGTAGTAGTAGTAGTAGTAGTAGTAGTAGTAGTAGTAGTAGTAGTAGTAGTCGTAGTAGTAGTAGTAGTAGTAGTAGTAGTAGTAGTAGTAGTAGTAGTAGTAGCAGTAGTAGTAGTAGTAGTAGTAGTAGTAGTAGTAGTAGTAGCAGTAGTCGTACTAGTACTAGTAGTAGTCGTAGTCGTCGTGGTCGTAATAATAATAGTAGTAGTAGTAGTCGTCGTCGTCGTCGTCGTCGTCGTCGTCGTCGTAATAGTCGTAGGAGTAGTCGTAGAAGGAGGAGGAGGATGACCAGGAGCAGGATGAGAAGGAGGAGGAGGTGGAGGAGGAGGAGGAGGAGGAGGAGTAGGAGGAGCAGGAAGAGGAGGAACATGAGAAGGAGGAGGAGGAGGGAGAGGAGGAGACTGTGGAGGAGGAGGATTTGATTTCAGGTCGTCTGGGAATGGATGCATCTCCAGGGGGAAGTACCTGACTTCGTTTCGATCCAGGAAACAAGGCTCACTTCTGGAGGACCTGTTTCATCGGCTACGGTATGGGCAGGTTTTCGTGGTCTCTATTCTCACCATGCCCCTGTTGTTCTCACAGGAGACCACCAACTAGCTAATTCAGCAGGAGTAACTGTCGTTGCTTGCTCTCAAATTGGGGGCAGACGCCTTACGCATGAGCAGCTAGGCATTAGGCCACACGGACTCGGGAGGGTTGTCGTTACCCATGCTCAGGCGGTGGTCCCTTGATGTGTAAATTGGGCCCCCTGTATGGGTTCACGGGAATAGGCTGCACTGGCCTCCACATTCAGATTCTGGACGATCTTGGGAAATTTTTGGAACAACTCAAGACCCCGTGGGCTTTGGGAGGTGACAGCAACATCGACTCTTCGGACCCTGGGCTGCCCAGCTGGTGTTCGCTTGCAGGAGGAACTATCATTGCACCCAAGGCGCCGACATGTCACAAGCATACCTTGGACCATTTCATTGTTTGTAGAGGGATGGCCGCTGCTGCCACCTCTGTGTCTGCCTTATTTGCTGGGCCTTCCTCCCCGCACGCGCCAGTACCCATGGGACTCCGTAATTTCAGCCTGGACCACGTTATGCATGTACGGATTATTTGGAAACCGTTTCTTACTACGCCGAACGTTGGGTGTATTCGATTGCCCACGGAAGGCAACTTGAGTTGGGAGGTAGGGAACTTGGACCACCCTAGATCCTTGGATGAAATTTGGTGTCCGTGGCTGGATCATCTGGAAACAACCTGTGTGAGCAGTTAGTTACTTCGGCTCCGATAGGGCACAGTATACAGGGATATCCAAGGTGTTCCAGAGGAAGAAGATTCAGCTCAAGGTGGCCCTGCATAGACATTGTGATGCCCACTCTACCCCCAAGGCCCGCACATGGCGCACTTTCCGATCTTCGGTCACAAGCGTTACGAGTTTCTGGGGCCATCCTGGTGATTCTCCTTGCGACAACTGTGTGATAGCGAAGCTAGATAAAGACGGTCTCACTCCCGACCTTGCCCTTGTCCAGTGCTGCTTAGATGACTTCCTCACAGTGGCTGCATCTGGTGGCTGTAGTTTTGACGAAATGTGTGAACTGGTGGTCGCTGCAGCTGACAGGGTTTGGATCAAGGAGGCAAAACTTAGCTGGCAGAAGTGGCAGGCATGGGCAAAGGAGGCTGCTGGAGGAGGAGGCACAGCTGCACGCATATTCGCTAAAGACTACCAGCATCCACGATCGCCCAGAAGACGACACAGGTATTCCCCTAACAGGCGATGCGGCGCTCACCAGCCTGTGCGACTCCTGGGGCGTCATGTGGCGCGACGCGAAGACTCGACCGACAGACGTTCAGCGATATGTTGCCGAGCATACCTTTGCCGCAGCCGTCGCTCGAGATGCTCGATGCAGCCCTAACACGGTTTCGCCGCAATGTCGGGCTAGGAGTTGGTTGCATCAACCCAAGATGCTGGCTCCTCTTGGACTCTGATTTCAAAAGCCGTCTCCTGGACATCTTGGACCTTTGGGAAGAGAAACCATCGCTTTCGGGTAAGTGGTCAACTATGATCGCGTTCGCGGTGAAGCCCGAGCCTTCTGACCTCCGACCCCGGGCTCCTGATCGCGTCCTTGGGTACAATTTGGGCTCGATTTAGAGAAGGCCTTGCTCGTTCCTGGGAACGACAACATCAGATCTCGGCGTTTTGGGGCTGCCCGACTAAAGAATGCGACGCTGCAGGTTGGGGACATAACGTTATGGCCCACTCTGCGAAGACTAGCGACTTCGATATTGGGACCCTGTTTGCCAGTCTCCACATGTTCTATGATTCAGGTTGTTCGAAGATGTTTTCGCTGTCGAGTTTAATATCGATCATGTATGTATGTATGTATGTATGTATGTATGTATGTATGTATGTATGTATGTATGTATGTATGTTTGTATGTGTATATATATATGTATATACATATATATATATATTCACATGTAGCGTGTTCTTTGTATTCGGGACCTCGATGCCTCGCCTTCCAGGAAGCCATCTCGGATGTATTCCGGGCTAATGGAATTGTATTGGCAGGCTGTTCGCTCGCCACAAGCCTAGTTTAAGTGTTACGATATTGATTGTTGGTTTCGGTCGCAGATAAGCTCCCGGCTGTCTAGTAAGGAGCGTCGTCGATTATTTGCATGCGCAATGCCTAGGATCATGCTGCTATGTTGCTGAACGCTTCGGCGGTGCTGGGCGAATGCTGGCGACAGGCTGTCGTCGCCTGGAGTTGGTCCTGGCAACCTACAAAACCCACTTCACTGCCTCCAGCACCGAGCTAGTGGACTCGCTGAATGCTGAGTGGAAAGAGGACTACGGCTTCGTGAGGAAAGCGCACGCGCGATCCCTCGACGCAGACTCCCACCCTTCTAAGAGGCGCATGTTGCACGCTGCAGGCACGAGGTTTAGGAAAGGCCTTCGACGATCGATCAAGCTCTTGCAGTTCAAGCAAGCCAGTTCGGAAATCGGCCAAATACAGAGATCAGGTCCACGGGCCGCAGCTCTTTGGGGCTCAGGTGTATCAAGGCGAAGCGGGCGACAGATCCATAATATGAGGCGTCTTGCAGTGGCCGGCCTTCGCGTGGACAAAAAGGGTGCGTCTGTGGGCCCCATGGTGGCCACTGCCAAGATCGGTCGCGTCATGGGCCCCTTCTTCCACTACCACTCCCAGGTCATAGGTTATTGGGCGCGCGCACTGTTTGGATAGGTTGTCCCTCATTTGGCACCCTCCAGGCTGTTTCTGTTTCGGCTGCCGATGACCTCGAGCGGGCCCCTGAGGCGGCCAGTCCTGCCCGCGTGTTCTTGTTGTCTGTCCAACGGCCGGGCTGGTCGGCGCTTGCTGCCGATCGCATCCGCATCGGCGCTGGGTAGTGGGAGGGCGAGGGGGGGAATTTGTTTCAACCAGCTTGCCTCAATATCGGTTGTGTGGCTTGCCCATAGAGGTGTTCGTAATTTTTCGATGTGGCCGCTCTCAGTAATTTGGAGGAGTCGCCTGGCTGGGCTCGCCCGATTTTCTGGCGCCCCCTGGCTGGGCTCCTGGAGGGCCGCGTGTCGGGCGCCTGGACAGCCGGGCGCCAGTCTAGTCTTCGTTCGGTTATTTCTCAGCAGCATGGTGCCAGGCCAAGCCAGAGCGTCGCAAACAATCCGAGACTAATCTTTGCCAGGCTTATAAAGATAAGCCGGGGGCCCTCTGGCCTAGACGTTTCATCAGTCCACGTTGGGCCGCCGTCCGCGAGGGGCGCTGCAGCCCGCGACCGCTCCGCTGTGCGGCGGTGCTTCAGCTCCCGGGGCAGGATCTCGAGAAAGGCTGCACGCGGCGTTTTCCCCAAGCCGATAGAGGTTGTGCATCGGCCCTTGTGGAACAATGAGTGCGATATAACATAGATTAAGCTGCTCGAAGTAGGATGCCTCACTAAACATGTTTTTCCCAACCAGCCTGTGTTGTTGGGTTTTCGTTTTGAAGAAACGGTCCCCGCGTTCCTCTCCTCTCCTCCTCCTCCCCCTCCTCCCTCCCTCCTCCCTCCTCCGTGCGTTTCACCCGCATGCGTCCCGCACACCCATGTCGGCGCACACTTCGCACGTTTCGTGGCCCCATACGGAGCTCCACCGAAGGTCCCAGTGGGTGTGCCCGCATGCGTCCCGCACACCCATTTCGGCACACCCCTCACACGTTTCGTGGCCCCATAGGGAGCGCAACCGAAGGTCCCAGTGGGTGTGCCCGCATGCGTCCCGCACACCCATGTCGGCACACCCGTCACACGTTTCGTGGCCCCATACGGAGCTCCACCGAAGGTCCCAGTGGGTGTGCCCGCATGCGTCCCGCACACCCATTTCGGCACACCCCTCACACGTTTCGTGGCCCCATAGGAAACTCCACCGACGTCCCAGTGGATGTGCCCCATGCGTCCCGCACACCAATGTCGGCACACCCCTCGCACGTTTCGTGGCCCCATAGGGAGCTCCACCGAAGGTCCCAGTGGGTGTGCCCGCATGCGTCCCGCACACCCATGTCGGCACACCCCTCACACGTTTCGTGGCCCCATAGGGAGCTCCACCGGAAGTCCGAGTGGGTGTGCCCGCTTGCGTCCCGCACGCCCATGTCGGCGCACTCCTCACACGTTTCGTGGCCCCATAGGGAGCGCAACCGAAGGTCCCAGTGGGTGTGCCCGCATGCGTCCCGCACACTCATTTCGGCACACCCCTCACACGTTTCGTGGCTCCATAGGGAGCTCCACCGAAGGTCCCAGTGGGTGTGCCCGCATGCGTCCCGCACACCAATTTCGGCACACCCCTCACACGTTTCGTGGTCCCATGGGGAGCTCCACCGAAAGTCCCAGTGGGTGTGCCCGCAGGCGTCCCGCACACCCATGTCGGCACACCCCTCACACGTTTCGTGGCCCCGTAGGGAGCTCCACCGAAGGTCCCCGTGAGTTTGCCCGCAGGCGTCCCGCACGCCCATGTCGGCACACCCCTCGCACGTTTCGTGGCCCCATAGGGAACTCCACCGAAGGTCCCAGTGGGTGTGCCCGCATGCGCCCCGCACACCCATTTCGGCAAACCCTTCACACGTTTTGTGGCCCCATACGGATCTCCACCGACGGTCCCAGTGGGTGTGCCCGCATGTTTCCCGCACGCCCATGTCGGCGCACTCCTCACACGTTTCGTGGCCCCATAGAGGCTCCACCGAAGGGCGTGCCGACATGGGCGTGCCGACATGGGCGTCGCGGCGCGCGGGCGCTGCCGTCGGGGTTTCCAGGGAAGCCCCCTGCAGAGGCTACACCACACAATTCGGCATACCTTCATACGGTTCGTGGCCCCATAGGGAACGCCACCGAAGAAGATATTCACAATTGCGGTATTCACAACTGCATATGTTTGGGTCCTTCGCCAGGATAATTACTGACGGTTCTGGCACCCACCCATCCTGCCCCCTTTCCAGGAGAGCTGGCTGGTCCCTCGCCCAGCTAGCCGACGACGGCTCCCTCGTAGGAGCTGTGTGCGCGGCGGTGTCTCGGGGCCTAGGGCCGTTCCAAGTGGCGCGAGATGGGGGGGTGTTGCCATCCTCCAGGGTGCTAGAGGCCTCGTGCGAGGCGATGTCGTCTTCCATATGGACTGCCAAGGCACGATTGATGCTGCCAATGATCAGCACTTTTCCATTTCGGTGGGGCACTCCAGGTTCCACCTCTGAGAAGAAATCCTCATAATCCAGTGTTGTCAAGGTGAACGTACATTTGCCCAGCGCTACAGTTGATGGTAGGATTTCTCATCATGAATGGAGCGGCAACCGAGCCGCTGACATCTATGCAGGTCGTGGTGTCAACCAACATCATGATTTCACCGAGTGCAAACACACACGCTCGATGCCCTCGGTGATTTTGTCAAGGAATTCGCGCGTTGGGCTGCCACCCGAAAGGTCTTGATGGCCGAACGTGACGATTACGACGCCCTTTCTCTCCTTCCTCGTGGGTCCTCGGGGGTGGAGGTGGGCGGGCAAACCGATTCCCCTTTCTAGGAGCTGCCAGAGGAGGCCTAAGCGCCCAACGCGAGAGCTGGCTCCTGAGATTTCAGAAGAACTAAACACGCTCGTTGCCCGCCAAGGGTACATTCCAAGACAGGCCGACGTTTTCCTTCCCTCTGGGCTGCCGCCCGCTCCGCCCATGTGCCCCTCGGTCCTTGTCTGTGCTGCTTGCGGACGATATGCTTGGGAGGCGGTCCTCAGCCTCGCCAAACCTTGCAATGGGTCGCCACCTACAGAGGCGCTGCGTAAGCAGCGCAATCGTGCCCGCAAGTTGCAGTTCTCCTGTGGGTCTCGCCAGTGCAGTGGCTGGTCCGTGGGGGTCTGGACGACCCCCACCCCGCAGGCGATTGCGGCCATGTTAGCCCCCAAAGCTGCTAGCTTGTGTGGACGTGTGCGCACGTCCGTTCCTGATATGGCGGTGTGGGGTGGTGGTGGGCTATCGATCAGATTGCGGCTGCTTTTGGCCTGTCAGCAGAAGGTTTGGCTGCAGCTACCTCGGATAAGGCCGAGGAGGCTATGCGTAATGCTCCCAGAGCGTCAGAGGAAGACCAACCTTTTGTGTTTGTTCCCTTCCGTTTTCAGAGGTAGACCTACTACATGTAGTGTATTTTTTGAGCTTTTGGATTGCCTCTGGTGCCTCGGGATGTGCGATGATGATGAGGAGACGGAGGATGAGCAGGAGGAGGAGGAGGCGGAGGAGGAGGAGGAGGAGGCGGAGGAGGAGGAGGAGGAGGAGGAGGAGGAGGAGGAGGAGGAGGAAGAGGAGGAGGCGGAGTGGGAACGAATCCGCGTCCCCGCCCCATTCCGCCCTCCGCCCCACGACGCTGGAGCCGGGGTCGACGCAGCCCTGCTGCCTGCCGCCTGCAGAGGCCCCAGCCGCCCTGGATGTTCCTGGGCTGCCCCGCGCGAGCGGCGAGCCCGACGGGGCTGCCGCGCTGGCCCGAGCAGGCGAGCGACGGCACGGCGCCTCGCGTCGGACGGGGGCCTACGCGGGGCGGGGGCGAGGCGCGGCGCGGGCGTGCCCGCGCGGCTGCGGCCGCGGGGTGGCGGGCCCACCCTGCACCGCCCTCCGCGGGCGAGGGGGACCGTGTGGCGCCACGCCTCCTCGTGTCGGTCGGGGGGCTACGTGCCATCTGCGGCGCGCAGCGGCGTTCGGCCCAGATGCCGTGGCGCTTGCCCGCAGTGCCGCCTCTGGTGCCGGGGGCGCCGGAAAGGGTCCGGCGCGCGAGCGGATTCGCTGGCCCTGCCTCTTCTGCCGCCCCCGGCTGCCATCCCGTACCTTCGCCCGACCAGAGCCTCAGATCCCGAACCCGCTATCTGGCGTCCCCCTCGCTACTCCCACGGGAGGGCGGCACCCGCACCCCTCGACTCGAGCTCGCCAGAACGCGCCGTCGTTTATTTTCCTGACGGCCCCGTCAGGCCATCCCGAGTCTCCCGAGCCCGAGTCTTACGTCTCCCCAGTCGTGTAGGGGTTGCTGCTGGGGTTCAGGCGTCCACCGAACGTGTTTCGTTTTTTGGGGTATCGAAGACGCGCGCGGCGAACGACCGGCGCCTCCTGCCTTTTGGAAACGCTCCCGTGGCCAAACGTTGGGCTGGAGCCTTGCCAATCTATTGGACGATGTCTTCCCCGAGCCGTTGTGGAAGGGACTACGACGGCGTGGAGGAGGAGGAGAAGGAAAAGGAGGTGAGGAGATGGAAGAGGAGGAGCAGGAGCAGGAGCAGGAGGAGGAGGAGGAGGAGGAGGAGGAGGAGGAGGAGGAGGGAGGGAGGAGGAGGGAGGAGGAGGAGGAGGAGCAGAGCAGGAGCAGGAGGAGCAGGGAGCAGGAGGAGGAGGGAGGAGGAGCAGGAGGAGGAGGAGGAGCAGGAGCAGGAGCAGGAGGAGCAGGAGGAGGAGGAGGAGCAGAGGAGGAGGAGGAGGGAGGAGAGGAGGAGGAGGAGGAGGAGGAGGAGGAAGGAGGAGGAAGGAGGAGGAGGAGGAGGAGAAGGAAGAGGAGGCCTCCTGGTGCCTCGGGGGAACTCCCTTGGGGCCTCTTGGGGCCGCTGCGGACATCTTGCGTCTTGCGTCTCCCCGGCAGGAGGAGCTGGGGCTCCCGCCGGACTACGGCAGCCCCGCGTTCTGGGAGGTGCGCGCTCGCTTCCCCGTCTCCCGCCCCCTGGGTGAGCCCCCGCGGCGCTCGGGGCAAAGGGGCGCGAGGGACAGGGAAGCAACGGCGTGAACACGTGCTTGTGCTCCTCTCCTCCTCCTCCTCCTCCTCATCCTCCTCCTCCTCCTCCTCGTCCGCCTCCTCCGCCTCCTCCTCCTCCCTCCTCCTCCTCCTCCTCTTCCTCCTCCTCCTCCTCCTCCTCCTCCTCCTCCTCTCCTCCTCCTCCTCCTCCTCCTCCTCCTCCTCCTCCTCCTCCTCCTCCTCCTCTCTCTCTCTCTCTCTTTTTCTCGGCCATGGGCCGCGTCGCACGCGGCCATTCCCCCCCAGGAGCGGCCAGCCTCCTCCTCCTCCTCCTCCTCCTCCTCCTCCTCCTCCTACTCCTCCCGATCCTGCCCTTTCTGGGAGGGGGGCGAGCGGGGCGAAGAGGAGGAGGGGGTGGAGAAGGGCGAGCAGTGGGGAGCAGAGCAGAGCAGCGCCACTGGCCCGACGGAGTGCCTCAGGGTAAAGAAGCACGACCGAGGCCCCGATGCAAAGACCAGGCACTCGTGAGCCACTTTAAGGGGCACGAGCATCTGTGGGGCTGGAGGAGGGGCAGGGGCACTAGTGGAATGCACGTCATGTGCCTGTCGATTGTGGCAGAAGGGAGCTCAAGTGAAGCGTAGGGGAGTTTGAGTGTCAATCAGTCTGCCAATGCCCGAGGCGCTGTAGGCTTTGCCGAATGAATGAATGAGCGGCAGGGGCAGAAGGAGGGGGTGGATCGAGGAGCAAACACTTGCATTAACGTAGAGTTCGGAGGGCCGCGCGGATTCCTCGGAGCAGCGCTGAACCCCTCCCCCACGGCGTTGCCGTCCCGAGGGGAATCCGACGCCGATCCGAGAAGCCAGCGCCGACCTCCGACAGTCTATACTCACGCTGCTCTCTCT
>CAUYUJ010002227.1:38872-43872 GCA_963575745.1 Prorocentrum cordatum | reverse complement strand
GCCAGCGCCTCCTGAGTCTGCACGAACGAGACGGGCACGGAAACAATGGGTACGATGCCCAACAGCAGTTCTTGTTTATTTTGAACAGGGCTCGCTGTCCGCGCCGCCGCGGCCTGTGTCCATCTGAGACAGAAGGCCGCCCTTGCCCAACAGCGGCCGCTGTTGGTTTGGGACAGCATCTGTTGTTCGGCATTTGTGCCCATTCTTTCCGTACCCACTTCGGGCGTCCAATTTGAGAGAGCAGCCTCCTCCTGAGCAGCCCTCCCCCCTCGTGCGCACCGCCTCGTGCGCGCCGCCCCTCCTCCTCGTCCGTCGCCCTCCGGCCCGGCGACCTCCGGCCGCCCAGGGCCCCTCGGCGGCCAGGACCTCGACCGCCTCGTGGCCCTCCTGCGGCCGCGCCTGCCCGCCGCGGGCCCGGTGCTGCACCCCGGCTGCGGCATGTCGCAGCTGCCCGCCCGCCTCGCGGCGTGCACGGGGCTCCACGTGCTCGGCCGCTGCCGCCGCCGCCGGCCGCCGCCGCCGCCGGCGGCGGCGACGGCTACGGCGACGGCGACCGCGCCGGCGCCGGCGCCGGCGCCGTGCGACGACGGCGACGGCGGCGACGGCGCCGGCGACGGCGACGGCGCCGTGCGACGACGGCGGCGGCGACGGCGGCGACGGCGACGGGACCATGATATCTCCCCAGATTGTATGGCCCGTCTTCTTCTTTCGATGCGTCTCCCGGCCACGCCCATGCCTCGGGTCATGATTTGCGAGTCCCCCTCTTGGACGCAGCCCTCTTGGGCGCCCCTGAAGGTTGGAGCCTGCTGAGTGTCTGAGGTTCAGGAAGGGAACAAAAACACACAGACACGATTAATCGTCGACTCCCCAGAAAATATGGGAAAATATGGGAAGTGGGGGGAAGACAAACACACAGAAAATATGGGGAAATATGGGACATCTTTTTATTTGTGTGTATTTATTTAATCGCTTCGCTCATTCCGCCGGCCCATATTGTCGCACCGTTGCGGGCTAGCCGAGTTTTGCGGCCTCTTGGGGGCCTTTTTGGGGCCTCTTGGGGCCTCTTTTGGGCCTCTTGGGGCCTCTTGGGGCGTCTTGGGGGCCTCTTGGGGGCCTCTTGGGGCCTTTTTGGGGCCTCCTGGGCGCCTTCTGGGGCGGAGGGCTCGATTTTTCAGTTCTCTGTATCCCTCTTGAGCCCCTCTTGGGCCCGTCTTGGGGCCTCTTGGTCCGTCTTGGGCGGCACTTGGGCCGTCTTGGGGGCCCTCTTGGGCCGTTTCGGGGCCGTCTTGGGAGCTTCGTGGGCCGTCTTGGAGCGATCTTGGGCGCCTCTTGGGTCGTCTTGGAGCGTCCGGAAGCCGAAAAAGCCAGAACGCAAAAAACATCGAAAAACCAATGAAAATCAACGATTTTGGCCTCTTGGGGCTCTCTTCGGAGGCCTCTTGGAAGGCTCTTGGGGCGTCTTGAAGGCCTCTTCGGCTGTCTTGGGGGTCTCTTGGGCCGTCTTGGGGTCATCTTCGGCGCCTTGGAGCGCTCTTTGAACGTCTCGGGGGCCTCTTGAGCAATCTTGGGGGCCTCTTGGGGCACTCTTGGCGCGCTCAGGGCGGCCTGAGAGGCCGCACCCAGAAGGAAAACCATCTCTGAGTTGAACCGGGCGGGACCTTCCCAGGCGGCGGGCGGGGTACTTTTCGCCGGGGGACCCCCAGGGGCCGCCCCGCGCGCGCGAACTAGTACAATACAATTGTTAACCAGTTACCGGAGATCTTAGCACGCCTCTGGCCCGTTGGGCCGGCGAATTTGTGTGTCCCAGGGCCCCTTCAGAGGTGGGAAGTTACAGGGAACCAATTCCCAGATCTAGTTCCTCCACGTACGAGGAGAATGCCTCGGGGAACCACTTCCCAAATCCAGTTCCCTACCTCCATGCAAGCACGGGATGCCATAGCCCTGGCTCTGGCCAGCAGGAAGGGGAGGGGCAGGTCCGAGGTGCTGGGTCGGTCCGCTTTTGGACCTTCTTCGGCCTCCAGGGCCGTTTTCGGGACCCTGGGCTGTCAGAAACGGAACCGGGGGGTGACAAACCACGCCAGCTTGACCCTGGGAGGGATCCAGGGACGGGTCGAGTGCGCCGACATTCGCGCGTGAGTTGCCCGCGTCAGGTTGCGCGTCAGCGCCCTCGTTTCCAATGTAGCGTGCCACGCTGGCGGCCCGCGTACGTGGCGGCGGAAGGTCGCTACGTCTTCTTGTTTTTTGTATCGTCTTTTGGACGAGCACCGCGGAGCCATGCGCGGCTGGTGGAGAGTGGAGCGGACACCAAGACGAAGCCTCCAGCTGTGCACCACGTCTGTCCTGTGAGCGTGGCCAAAGCTCGGGCCCCGAATCCGGGCACGGGTGGGGAGGGACGGGCGGGAGGAGGAAGAGGTCTTCTCGTTTCTATCCTCCTCCTCCTCCTCCTCCTCCTCCTCCTCCTCCTCGTTTCTGTCATCGCTTCAGGTGAGCGTGCCGTGCTCGCGGCCTGCGTCAGCCACCGCGTCAGGTCGCCGTGCCCTCTTGCGTGAGGCCCGCTTCTGATCGTCGCCACGTCGCCGTCGCCGTCGTCGTCGTCGTCGTTGTCGCCGTCCTCGTCGTCGTCGTCGCCGTCGCCGTCGTCGTCGTCGTCGACGCCGTCGCCGTCGTCGTCGTCGTCGTCCTCGTCGCCGTCGTCGTCGTCGTCGTCGTCGTCGTCGTCGTCGTCGTCGTCGTCGTCGTCGCCGCCGTCGTCGTCGTCGTCGTCGTCGTCGTCGTCGTCGTCGTCGTCGTCGTCGTCGTCGTCGTCGTCGTTGTCGCCGTCCTCGTCGTCGTCGCCGTCGCCGTCGTCGTCGTCGTCGTCGTCGTTGTCGCCGTCCTCGTCGCAGTCGTCGTCGTCGTCGTCGTCGTCGTCGTCGTCGTCGTCGTCGTCGTCGTTGTCGCCGTCGTCGTCGTCGTCGTCGTCGTCGTCGTCGTCGCCATCGTCGTCGTCGTCGTCGTCGTCTTCGTCGTCGCCGTCGTCGTCGCCGTCGTCGTCGTCGTCGTCGTCGTCGTCGTCGTCGTCGTCGTCGTCCTCCAGGTGCTCAGCCTGGACGGCAGCCCCAGCTGCGTGGCCGCCATGCGGCGGGCCCACGCGGGCGAGGGCGCCCTGGCCTGGGAGCTCTGCGACGTCCGCCAGCTCGACGAGCTGCCGGCCGCCCGCGCGGCCCGGGCGGCCTGCGCCGTGGAGAGCCGGGGGCGGCGAGACGCAGCGACGCCCCGGGGCAGCACACAGTGGCAGGGTCGAGTCGGGCACGCCCCTCAACAGGAGGAGTCTGCAAACATAGTCAGGGGACGATCTCATGTTTTGTTGGGAGTGTCGTGAACATTTTTGTTGTCATTTTGAAGAAGATTTTTTTCTTCCAAAATCCGCCTGTATGAGGACGTGCCCGACCTAATGTAGGGGGGTGCGGTCGGCCCTGATCAGTAGGTCGACCCTCGCAAATCAAGGGTGCCCTTGTGCCCTGTGTCTCGCGACCCATGCCTCCTACACTCCTGTGGCAATGTGGCCCTTTGAAGGGTCTTGTGTCCTCTCGTGCGTCCTGTCCAGTGAAGTCCGGCTGTAGGCTTTCGAGGTTCGAGGTCCGAGTAGCCTCGGGATGCTCTCCAGCGGCTACGCCTCGCCAACAGCGTGCCGGGGGTGCCTGGATCGTCCCGAACGGCAGCCGGAGACCCGAGTTGTGGGCCGAAAACCAAAACTGCAACGACTGGGGGATCGGCTCGGGGGGGATGCATCGACCCCCAATGGCGCATTGACTAAGGAGAGGGGCCCGATAGCCCAGCCCGCCCAGGAGCGTGCTGTCTCGCTCATCGGGGGCCTCTGGCCACTCTATCGGGGATGTATCGCGGATTCCAGCTCGATGTTCCCCCCTGTGAGGAGGAGAAGGAGAAGGAGGAGGAAGAGGAGAAGGAGGAAGAGGAATCATAATACGAAGATGACTATTAATATGGAGGGAACTAATACCATAAAGGTATTAGTACACGTAATATGTCGAATGCGACGAGGAGTATCACTAATCATAATAATATGAGTGTTGTGAATAGTATGATGACACTATTAATACGAGTACTCTTAATGACACTACTACTAACAACACTACTAACAACACTCATATTCATAATGATAATGCTCGGAATACCATTATAGTAACAGTCGTAGTGTTAACACTGTCTATAGTAAATCGCATGAATCCAAATAGTACTAACACGGATGCTAATACTAATGCCACTACTCGTTTAAATACTGGTACTACTGACAATAATACTAACACGAATACTAATAACACATACGAATCATATTATCAAGAAGAAGAGGAGGAGGAGGAGGAGGAGGAGGAGGAGGAGGAGAGGAGCAGGGAGCAGCAGGATGAGGAGGGAAGGAGGAGGCGGAGAGTAAGGGAGGATGTATGAGGAGGGTGAGAGTAGGAGGGAGGAGGGAGGAGGGATGGGAGGGAGAGGTATGAAGGAGGGATTTTAGGAAAAGGAGGGAATGGAGGAAGCGAGGAGGAGGAGGGAAAAGTAGTGTAGGAGGGAGGAGGGGAGGAGGAGGAAGAGTAGGAGGGAGAAGAGGGAGGGCCGCCTGTAGGGGGAGTGAGAGGGAGGAGGGAGGAGGGGAAAAGGGGGGGGAGGGGGCGGGGGGAGGAGGGAAGGAGGGAGGAGGGAGGAGAGGAGGAGGAGGGAGGAGGGAGGAGCGAGGAGGGAGGAGGGAGAAAAAGGTAAGAGGGAGGAGGGAGAGGGAGAGGAGGAGGGGAGAGGGGGAAGGGGGGGGGGCGGAGAGGCAAGCTATGTGCGCTCGCGTCATATCTGACGTCCTACCCCTCCCTCCCATCCCTTACCAAGGCGCTGATTTTCTCTATCCGCGGACGCGTGTCGTAGCGGACCTGTGGCTCCGCGCGCGCGTGCGTAGTGGGTGGTGGTGCGCGTGCGTGCGTGCGTGCGTGTGTGCGTGGTTTTGGTGGTGGTGG
>CAUYUJ010002227.1:24611-38772 GCA_963575745.1 Prorocentrum cordatum | reverse complement strand
AGGAGGAGGAGGAGGAGGAGGAGGAGGAGGAGGGGGGGGGTGCTCCTCAGGAGAAGGGCTGCCTCGACGCGCTGCTCTGCGACTCGGACGAGGCCGCCGCCCGCTACCTGGCGGCCCTGGCGCGCGTGCTGCCGCCCGGCGGGCGGCTGCTGCTCGTGTCCACCCTCCGCGCCGGGGAGTTGTGGTCCACACCCGCCGATCCGTGAGAGGCGTGCTTTGAGGCCTCCCAGATGAGCGGCGGAAGGAAACTGGGGGAACCACCGATGGCATTGATCATAACAACTCAGAGTTTTCATGCTCATGTCGTCGTCTTCGTCGTTGTCGTCGTCGTCGTCGTCGTCATCCTCGTATTCGCGTCCGCGCAAAAGCGGGTAACATCTCCCCTGGCGCTTCGTCGTGAAATGGCCCGTTCGATTCGCATCTTTCAGATTTTAAGAGGAAGCCGCATTCACGTGCAGGTTCGGGGGGGAAGCGCAGCTCGACGACTCGGAGGTCCGCGCGGATTCCTCGGATCGGCGCTGGGGCCCCCTGGCGGCGCCTCGGGCCACGCCCCCGGCGCGCTCCGCGCGCGAGGGAGGGGGGGTGTCCAGCGCCGATCCCAGAAATCCGCGCGGACCTCATCGTTTTCATGTCTACGCCAGTGTTCGTTCCCCCGAAACGGGGTGGTCTGCTCCGATAGTCGCGCGTAAGTTTCCCGTGTACGGTCGCGCGTGCGCGTTTTCGTCTCCATTCTGGCGTGCCGCGCTGTCGGCCCGCGCAAGCCACCGTGCATGGTCGCCATGCCTTCTCTCGTGACGCTCGGTTCTCGTTCTTCTCGTCGTCCAGATGGGATCCGAGTAGATGGAGTTGGAGGATCGCTACGCGTCGCCGAAGCATCGGCGATTTGATCGGCGATGCGGCTCGACGTGAAGCCCTGTTTCCTCCACGCCGACGTCGACGATGCATCGCCGACGACGCCGATGCGGCGCGATCCTCCGACCCCAGCTGCTCCGACCCCATCTGGGAGGCCTCCGGGGATGGTCCCTGGGCCCGGCGAGGTCACGCAGGGACCGAGAGCGGAGCACAGCTTGCCTCGGAGGTCTGGGTAATGTTTTCCGCCCTTTGGGGTCTGCCGCCTTCCCACGCTCGAGTAGGGGCTCGACGGCAGAATTGAGCTTTATGCCCAGATTTCTGTCTTCGTCGAATCTACAGACGGGACGCCGCATTCCTCATGGAGTCGACGAGCAGACATGTTTTGTGGTAGATCGATGCTGTAGTCGATCCGCTACTCGACACGCGCTCCCCACGCGCCCTGTTCGGACCCCCCTGGGAGACCTCCGGTGTTTCCTGGGGCGTCGTGCAGCCTTAGGACGTTGGCTGCCTCCCCGCACCCCGAGGGCGGGACGCTCCGCGAGGACCTCTCGGCCACGCGCAGAGGGGGGGCCATGGGGGAGGGGGGAAGGCTTCTTGGAAGCACCCCTGCTTCTTACAGGGCGCGCGCCTTGTCTACAAATGGAAGGGCCGGCGCCTACTAAGAAGCGGGGTCCTTCCAAGAAGCCTTCCCCCCTCCCCCCGCCCCCGTCTGCGCGCCGCCAGACCTTGGAGGGCGCGTCTCCCATCCGGTGGATGTGGATGAGCTCCCGGCGCGGACCAACTGCCCGGCGAGGCTTGACACCCGGCACGGGCGAACTGGGTACGGAAGGAGGGTGTACGAAGGCCAACGTTAAGTCGGGCCTGTCTTTTCTACATGAGGAATATTTAAACATAGTCAGACAGTAGTATGGAGACGTTTTTTACTGAGCATTTTTTTTGTTGGGGGGTACTTTTTGTACCTTTTTCGTCCAAATCCGCCTGTAGGGGGACATGCCCGACCTGAGTGTACGCAGGCCAACAGCAGTGCCTGCCCATTCTGAACAGGGTGCGCTGTCGGCGTTGCCGCGGGCGCTGTCCATTTGAGATGGGAGGCCGCCTGCCCAACAGCGATCGCTGTCGGTTTTTGACAAGGTTTGTTGTTGAACATCGCGCCAATTTGTTCCATACCCATTTCGGGCGTCCAAAGAAGGAAACAAACAGCATACACATAATCTTCTGGAGCTCCGAGCGGATTTCTCGGATCTGCGCTGAACCCCCTTCCGTGGCGCGCGGAGCGCGCCAGGGGCGGCGCCGGAGGCGTCGATAGGGACCCCCAGAGCCGATCCAAGAAGTCCGCGCAGAGCTCCGACAGTTTATGTATTTGCAGTTTTCTTCTTTTAGAGGCACCGGCATTTTACCCCTGCGTTCCGCGTCGTGGAGGTGGTGCCCCTGTCGGAGGACCTGTCGGGTGGCAGCCTCTACGTGTGTGAGCGGCTGGCGGCGCCCGCCACGGCGCTGGACGAGCTTGATTGAGGGCTGGGAGAAGAACAAGCGGCATGAACTCACCGAGTGCGTTCCACTATTCGCAGAGCGCCTATTATCAAAAAAGCATGGGAAGTATTTTCGCCTCGATGTGATGGATTGTAAGTTCCCCGCGGTGGATTCGGGCCATCTGCGAATAGTTACTTCGCGAGTGATGGGACGCACTTGTGTACAATCGGCATGAGCATAAACTTTCGCAGGTCTGCGCGGATTTCTTGGATTTGCGCTGGACCCCCTGGCGGTGCTGCTGGCGCCGCCCCTGGCGCGCTCCACGCGCTGGGGATGTGTGTGTGTGTGTGTGTGTGTGTGTGTGTGTGTGTATGTGTGTTTTGTGTTTGCAAATCTCGTTTGGACTTGCAGGTCCTCTAACAACACCCCTGGCTTGCATGCCGCGAAGTGCAGACGCTCTGTGCGCCGCGCCTCGGATGCTGCCACGCCGCAGTTGGCCCCTCCGTCTGCTGCTCGCGCCCGAGGACCCTCTGCGCCGCCGGCTCCAAAAAAGGGTGTGTGTGTGCGTGATTAAGAAGGAAGAGAAGGAGGAGGAGGAGGAGGAGGAGGAGGAGGAGGAGGAGGAGGAGGAGGAGGAGGAGGAGGCGGAGAGGAGGAGGAGGAGGAGGAGGAGGAGAGGAGGAGAAGGAGGCGGAGGAGGAGGAGCGAGGAGGAGGAGGAGGAGGAGGAGGAGGCGGAGGGCGGGAGGGGACGGAGGCGGAGGCGGAGGCGGAGCGGAGGCGAGGCGGAGGAGGAGGAGGAGGAGGAGGAGGAGGAGGAGGAGGAGGAGGGAGGCGGAGGAGGAGGAGGAGGAGGGAGGAGGAGGAGGAGGAGGAGACAGGAGGAGCAGAGGAGCAGGAGGAAGCAGGAGGAGCAGGAGGAGAAGGAGGAGCAGGAGGAGCAGGAGGAGCAGGAGGAGCAGGAGGAGCAGGAGGAGCAGGAGGCAGAGGAGCAGGAGGAGCATGGAGGAGCGGGAGGAGCCGGAGGAGCAGGAGGAGCAGGAGGAGCAGGAGGCGCAGGAGGAGCAGGAGGAGCAGGAGGAGCAGGAGGAGCCGCGAGGAAGCAGGAGGAGCAGGAGGAGCAGGAGGAGCAGGAGGAGCAGAGGAGCAGGGAGGAAGCAGGAGGAGGAGGAGGAGAGGAGGAGGAGGGAGGAGGAGGCAAGGAGGAGGAGGAGGAGGAGGAGGAGAGGGAGGAGGAGGAGGAGGAGGAGGAGGAGGAAGAAGAAGAAGAAGAAAAAAGAAGAAGAAGAAGAAGAAGAAGACAGGAGGAGGAGGAGGAGGAGGAGCGAGGAGGAGGAGGAGGGGAGGTGGAGGAGGCGGAGGAGGAGGAGGAGGAGGAGGAGGAGGAGGAGGAGGGGAGGAGGAGGAGGGTGAGTGTGGCTGTGTGTGTGTGTGTGCGTGTGTGTGATTGAGAGCCCCCCCGCCCCTCTGCCCCGTAAGGGGCCGGCTGCTCCCCCCCCCTCTCGCCTTCTGGCCTCCCGGGGGCGGCCCTGGGTGGGGCCGCCTCGGGCGGCGGAGCGGAGTCGTGGCGAGAGACCCCGCACGTAAAGAGGGGGGCACACACGAGCCCTACCCCTACCCCCCACGATTTCTGAGGGGGAGGGCGGGGTAGGGTTCACATCTGGCCCCGCACGTAAAGTTGCTGTTTTTGTGCGTGCGCTGCGCGTGCTGTTTGGAAGCGGAGGGGCGGGGAGGAAGGAGGAGGGGCGGGCGGTGGGCGGGCAGGAGACGGGCGACCGGAGCAGCGAGGTGCGCCAACGATGTTGCAGTACACGCACACACACACATGTGCGTGTGTGTGTGTGTGTGTGTGTGTGTGTGTGTGTGTGTGTGTGTGTGTGTCTGTGTGTGTACACCTCAGGCGATGCTGAAGAAAACTTGCGTTTTCGGCCAGAGTCTCGATCATTCTTAATGCTTCAATGTAAATCCTAAGATTTCGAAAGAAATTCTGGGTTTTTATTCAAATTCTGAGACTATCAATTTCTTAACCCATGATTTCTTGAGCATCTCGCAGGGTGCATCGCAAATGCCCCTCGTCATGAGCTCTTAGAAGCATTTTCTTTTCACTGCGAGATGTGCCCTCTCAGAAGTCGGGCGCCCCATGGTCATGCCGTGCGGCCGAGGGCCCAGTTTTGAACATGAGCTTCCCTGCGTCCTCGGAGCGAGCGGCAAGGAACGCGAAGGCCAACAGCTGGCCTTCGCGTCCCTTGCCACTCTTCGCGTTCCCTGCGTTCCTTCGCGTTCCTTCGCCTAACCGAAGCTGAGCTTCGGTCAGGTGGAGAACCTGGCCCCTTTGCCCCCTTGTGCAGTGACCAAAAGTAATTTCAGGATGCGTGCCCGTACGTCCTGGTACGAGGTTGCGAGCTAGCGCTGCGCCATTCGACTCCCGCTCGGGGGTCGGCAGAGTCATTTCCATTCAATGCTTCTATCGGCGGTTTTGCTTCTTCCCCGCAGCGCGCGGGAAGGCGGAACCTCGCCTCAAGCTGGGGCCCGACTTTCTCCCGAAATTCCCAGGGACAAATTATGTTCGTGCAGTAGTGGTACTACGGGGCGTTTTTTTTGTTTTTTTTTTTTGTTTGCAGGAGTCTTGGGTCTTTGGAGTTCGTGCTCTCGTGCTGCCATTTCCTGGCACCGTGCTGCGGATCTCGGGTCTTCCGTTGCTGGCCCGCTGCTTCCCCCCCAGCCTATAGTTGCCCCATTTCTTCTCCCTGCTCCCCCCTGCCGCAGTGTTGTTGCTCTCATCTCTCGCCCGCCCTTGCTCTCCCAGCCTCCATCCTCGCTTCACCCCCAGGCCTTTCCAGTCCAAAGCGCTTCCCGTTCGGCTTAGGCCCTTCCCTGCCGACACGGGAAGCGCCCTTTATTCGTTAGGAGGAGGAGGCGGAGGAGGCGGAGGAGGAGGAGAAGAAGGAGGAGGAGGAGGAGGAGGAGAAGGAGGAGGAGAATTGTATCAATACTACCAGCGAGTATTTCGGTCTTTGCCTCGTTCTGCCGTGGGCAGGGGCCGACGTGTCTCATTCCATTCAGCGTCTCCGGGTGTCGGGGTCCCCTGGTGTCAGGTCATGACAGCTTCCCTTTTCCGCATCCTTTTCTCCTCCGCCGCCCACTGGGCCCGAGGCGTTCCGAAAGAGCGCTTTTCGCGCGACTGCGCACGCCGCCGCGTGCAGCCGAGCCTTCCACAAGAACGAGGGACGCGATCTCCGAAATGTATTCGGTGCGATGGCCTCGACGCGTCGGAGGAAAGGTCCATCGGATCAGCTCCTCGCCGGCCCAGGCAGCTTCGCCATGCGTTGGGGCCACGAGCGACGGCGCGCCAGGCGCGATGGCGGGCGCCATCGGCGGACGGTTTGGGATTTCGGTTCCGTCAAACTCTCGGAGGGAAGCAACCATACGCCTGCACCGATCTTCGCCAATCCTGCGCCCAGGATCGGGGTATATGCCTCCCTGCCCCAGGTAGGAGTGCATATGCACCGATCCTGGGCCCAGGGTGATCCTGGCCAGGATCGGTGTTGGTGTATAGCTGGTGCCCTCCTAAGCTCTGGTAAGACGCCTTATGCTCTTTGGGCCGATGCGGGCGCGGGCGGCGGACGGACCGCTCGGCGCTGCGAGGGGCTCGTCGGAGGTGGGGCGCGCGGCTTTGCAGTCGAGACCAGTCGCCAGGGGGAGGAGGAGGAGGAGGAGGAGGAGGAGGAGGAGGAGGAGGAGGAGGAGGAGGAGGAGGAGGGAGGAGGAAGGAGGAGGGAGGAGGGAGGAGGAGGAGAGGAGGAGGAGGAGGAGGAGGAGAGGAGGAGGAGGAGGAGGAGGCGGTGGAGGAGGTGGAGGAGGACCCATCGCCGCAGGAGGGGGGGGGGGGGGGAAATTAGGAGCAGGGGGAGGGATGGAGGGAGGGCAGGACGGGAGGTACGAATGATGATGTATGAGGAGGAAGAGTGCAGGAGGAGGAGGAGAGGAGGAGGAGGAGGCGGAGGAGGAGGAGGATGAGGAGGAGGAGGAGGAGGAGGAGGATGAGGAGGAGGAGGAGGAGGAGGAGGAGGAGGTGGAGGAGGAGGGGGCCTGCGGGGACGTGCAAATACCTGCGCGCACGCGGGGCGAAATCCCCAGGCTTCCGCGACTGTTGGCGGTGCGCCCAAGGTGTGGCACGAGGGGGGCGGCCATGGGTTTTTTGTAGGGCCCTTCTTAGAAAGAGCCTCCAACCAAATTGCTGCAATAGAAGGAGGAACATTTTTGGTTCGGACAGGGTTCGATGTTCCCTAGGTCTTTCCATTATTGTTTCTCTAGGCACTTCGGCGTTTTTGGAGCCAAAAAGGGGGTTCGTTCCTTATTCACCGTTCCGTATTTCAGCAACCCGACGGTACATGCTTGTGCCATGCTTTCTGAGAAGCCCCATGGTTTTTCAAGCCCCCCGCCTTCGTAGAATGCCGGCCCCCTTTGCGTTGTTCAACCCCTTGTGCGCGCCGCCAATGTTGAGGATGCCAGTGGTGGGGCTGCCCAGAAGGGAATGCTACCCGCTGCTTCTCTTCCCCCGCTCCTTCTCTGCTCCCCTCCACTGCTCTTCCGTCCCTTCTCCCAGCTCCCCGTGGGAGCCGCTGGGGGGCTCTGGTGGGGCATCGCAGGCCCCAGCCGTCAGAGCAGGACAGCGGCACCACTGTGCACAGGCTTGGTTCCCTGTCCCCTGTGGGCCGCTCTCTCCGGATGGGCATCCGAAGTCGTCTCCTCTCCGTCCAGAGCACACCCCCAGGCCGCCTTTCACGGTCTCCGCCCCCTTGCCTCTCACTTCTTTCCCCTTCGCCGCTTTCCCTCCCTCATCCCGCGCTCTCCTGCATGTCTCTCCCCCTTCTCCCCGCCCTCGTCGGCGTCCTCGTCGTCCTCGTGATCCTTGTTGTCAACGCCGTCCCCGTGTTCGTCGTTGTCGTCGTCGTCGTCGTCGTCGTCGTCGTCGTCGTCGTCGTCGTCGTCGTCGTCGAACTTACCGTAGGCGTCGTCGTCGTTCTTGCCGTCGCCGTCTCCACTTCCGCCGCCACCACCGTCGTCGTCGCCACCGTCGTCGTTGCTGCCGTCGTTACCGTTGCCGCCGTCCGTGCCGCCGTCCGTGACGCCGCCGCCGCCGTCGTCGTCGTCGTCGCCGCCGCCGCCACTGTCGTCGCCGCCGCCGCCGTCGCCGCCGTCGCCGCCGCCGTCGTCGTCGTTGTCGTCGTCGTGGCTCGCCCCATGCCCTGGTGGCTCAAGAGGCGCGCGCCCCTTCGCCGACCACGCTCTCTCTCGCTCTCTCGCTCTGGGTGGCCGCGCCGGCCCTTCCAAGGACCCATCGCCGCAGGAGGGGGGGGGGGGGAAATTTAGGAGCAGGACGGGAGGGATGGAGGGAGGGAGACGGGAGGGACGAATGATGATGATGAGGAGGAGGTGCAGGAGGAGGAGGAGGAGGAGGAGGAGGAGGAGGCGGAGGAGGAGGAGGCGGAGGAGGAGGAGGAGGAGGAGGAGGAAAAGGTAAAGGTAAAGGTAAAGGTAAAGGTAAAGGTAACGGTAAAGGTAAAGGTAAAGGTAAAGGCGCCCGGAGAGTCGTGTGGCAAAGGAGGCACACCTCTGACCTCCCTGCGGAAGACGAGGGTGCAGGGCCCCCCATTGGGGGGCCCGCCCGCGGGCGCGGGGTGGGCCACGGAGGGCCGCTCCCGCAGCCGCCACGACGAGGGGGGGGGAGCAGTGGCCCGTTCCAGGGGCGAGGAGCCCCCGCTGGGGAGGCGCGGACCGACGAGGGGATCGAGGGCCAGGGGGGGGAAGCGATGGCGGCAGCAGCCGCGGCCAGCAGCGGGGGGCCTCGAGCTTCGCGGAGTGGGTGCTGGGCGCGCGCGCGCCGCGGCCGCGGGCGCGCGCTCCGTCTCTCCTCCCCTCCCGCCTCCCTGCTTCCCCCCCCTCCCTCTCCTCTCCTCCCGCCTCCCCCTCCTCTCCTCTCCTACCCTTTCCCTTCCCTCTCCTCTCCTCCCGCCTCCCTCCTCTCCCCCTCTCCCTCCTCTCCTCTCCTCCCGCCTCTCCCGCCTCTCCCCCTCCGCCCCCCACCCACGGGTCCCACGAGCTGCACTGGCACGAGGCGGGTCACTCCTGGCCCTGGGACGTGTGACAGGTCGGGATTGGCTCGGCACGGCGCGTCCTCCAACATATCCAGCCTGTGCCGGCACAGCATGCGTTTTTTTTTTGGTCACGGCCGTTGGCGTGAAGCGGCTGGCGGGCAACGCCGTCGGGCCGTGCCCTTTGCTGCTCGCCGCGAAGCGGAGAACAACAAAGGCCTCCTTACTGCTTCGCGCTCGGGGTGCCTGAGACGTGCGATCCTGTCCTCGTTTCAGCCATGCCGTCTCACTCGCTGTGCCTCTGGGTCCACGCCGTCCGCGCTGCTCCTGCTCTCGCCCTCGTCCGTGGCAGGGGCCGTCGCCAGGGACACGGTAGGCTCCTGTGCGCTGTCGGCCTTCTCGCTCATGCGCTCCTCGCGGTCGGTCCACTTGCCTGGGTCCATCTCCACCCAGCCGCAGTACACCCACGTGCTTGGGTCGTCCTGCTTCCACGGCGGATTTTCGTTCTTCTTCCCCGCGTAGTTTGTGTTGTCCACCGCCGCGACCGTCTTCGGGAGCGTGAGCTCATCGATCTGTGGCTCCGCGTAGTTGTCTTCATCTTCATGCTGGGTAGAGAAGCCGCCGCATCCTTGCCCATCTTCATCTTGCCCTTCACCTCGTGCATCTTGAGGATGCGCTGCGCCACCTGGCGCATCCAGTCGTTGAGCTTCTGGAGGGCCTCGTACTTGGACAGAGACTGCTCTGGCTTGCTCTCCTCGCAAAGCTCCGTTCGCGTCTTACTCATGTCGAGGATCTACTTTAAGCCCTTCATGCGCTTGATGTGCACTGCCACCGCAGTGTTCATTGTCTCCATCAGGTTGCTCGCATACTTGATGTTCGCCTCGGCCTGCGCCAGTACGTACTGGTAGGAGCCCACCTCTTGCGCCGTCGTCGATCCTCCTCCTCCTCGGAGGAGGAGGGGAGGAGGCGGAGGCGGAGGAGGAGGAGGAGGAGGTGGAGGAGGAGGAGGAGGAGAGGGAGAAGGAAGAGGAAGAGGGGATGAGGCGAGCCAGGAGGAGGAGGAGGAGGAGGAGGAGAGGAGAGCGGATGAGGAGTAGGAGGAGGAGGAGGAGGAGGAGGAGGAGGATGCATGAACGAGGATGAGGCCCTCCCGAGAAATGCTCGTGCCGAGGACCTTCTTCCCGCTGGTGCGCGTGCTGTGCTGCCGGGCGATCCTCACGTGGCCAATGAAGTCGGCCCCCCGTTCCCGCCGTGGGGAGGAGGAGGAGGAGCAGGAGGAGGAGGAGGAGGAGGAGGAAGAGGAAGAAGAAGAGGAGGAGTAGGAGGAGGAGGAGGAGGAGGAGGAGGAGGAGGAGGAGTCAGTCCGTCACCGGGCTTCCACCCCCTCATCCGCAGAAGGCATTTGTATACGCCATGATACCGGAGAAACTCCAATCAGGGCTATAGGGCTAGGGGGCTATAGGGCTGTAGGGCTATAGGGCTATTGAGCTATAGGGCTATAGAGCTATAGGGCTAGAGAGTTGTAGGGCTATAGGGCACTTGGGCTATTGGGCTATAGGGCTATAGGGCTATAGGGCTTAGGGCTATAGGGCTATAGGGCTATAGGGCACCCCCGGGCACCCCCGGGCAAGCCCGGGCACCCGGGCGTGCAGCGAAAATCGGCGACAAACCTAATCTAACCATATGAATCCGCCAGGACCCCTACAGAGGCAAGCTCTGATTGGGGAACAGTGCCCAGCCCGCCTGGGCCCTCCTGGGCCCCAGGGCCCCAGGGTGTCGTGCAGACCTTCCTTGCTCTGGCCAGCAGGGCGCATGCACCACGCCAGGTCCCAGCATGGCCCTGGCCAGGCACGGCGGTGGTGCACAGGTACAGTCGGGGCCCTGAAGAAGGAACCCTTTTCGTTGGGGAGGGGCTCCGCGTTCCTTACGTGTTTCACAGCTTGCCTCAGGTTTTCCTTTCGTTTTCGATAAGAAGTCGAAGTTTCAATTGTGGGAAAAAGGGGCCTCGTTCCTTATTTAGGGTTCCTTAGGTCAAGGCCCCGACTGTACACGTTGCGTACCGTCCATGGGTTTTCGCCCTCCCACCCCTCCGCCGCGCTCCCACGGCCAGACGCGGCCCAGAAAGCAGGATGCGTGGTGCCGGGGAGCGGCGGCGCGAGGTGCGCCGCACGTGCCAGGGGCGCCACGCGCACCATGGGGCGCCACATTGGGCAGTATGTCGACCCCCCACCAGCCGTGTCAAGAACCGATGCGAAGTGACGGCAGGTTTGCGAGCATCGTGTATTGCTTGTGGGTGTGCACCCGTGCTCACTTTGCACTAGTTTTTGACGGGGATGGTGGGCCTGCGCACAGCAGGCAGTGCTTCGCCCCTCCTCGTCGTCCTTGGAAAAGTTAACTTTCTATGTCTTGTTGAAAGGGGTGGTGGGCCTGCAGGCAGCAGGAGTATGCTGGTCCCTCCGCCGTCCCTGTCGAAAACCATGCAAAGGGATCGCGGGGCGTCCGCGCATGATTTCGACTTTGTCGTAAAGTGCACTCCGCACGTTTTTTTTGCGAGCGTTGATGTTGAGGGGTCGTTATTGGTACGGGTTTGTCGCCGATCGGGTTGGGGATTTTTTTTTGGTATTCTAGACGCTTCGCGTATCCCCACCAGCCCGTCCAGAAACGACGCCCAGGCGAATAGAGGGTCGTCCTGAGGGGCTTTTCGGCGTCTTGGGTGCCTCGGGGGGGCCTCTTTGGGCCGTTTGGGATCCTCTTGGGGGCCTCTTGGGGCCTCTTGGGGCCATCTTGGGGCCATCTTGGGGCCTCTTGGGGCCTCCTGGGCGCTTCTTGGGGCCATCTTGGAGGACATCGATCAAAGAAGAGGGGAGCTTTAATTAGCGCTGCCCCCTCAGAAGGCCAAAATGGGGCCAAAACCTCAGTAAAATAAATGATTTTGGCTTCAAAGAAGAGGGGAGCTTTAATTAGCGCTGCCCCCTCAGAAGGCCAACGTGGGGCCAAAAGCATAGTAAAATCAATGATTCTGGCTTCAAAGAAGAGGGGAGCTTTAACCAGCCCTGCCCCGTCAGAAGGCCAACATGGGGCCAAAACCATAGTACAATCAATGATTTTGGCTTCCTCGGCGAGGCCGTTTTGGACGCTCTGACCGCTCCCCGCCCCTCCTGTCCAGGTCAGTGGGGGGGGGGTCGGGGGAGGGGTAAACCCCTCCCCGAAGGGGAAGAGGGAGGGGTGGAAGAGGAAACGCTCTAAACCACCGACGCCCAGAGGGCTGGTGGGATTTTTGGTAATACATATATATATATATATGTGTGTATATATATATATGTATAACAAACAAAACGTAAGGGGCAATGATCAATCCCTCCCCGAATGGAAGAAAGGATATTGGAGGAGGTATCGCCATAGGCTTTCGACAGCTCATGATTTAACGGGCTGATGGCATTACATGATTGCGTTCTCAGCACCCTTTTTTTCCGGGGCGATAACGGCCGTCACTTGGGGGGGGGGAGCGGGGGCCGGTGACGTCACCTTTCGCGTCGGCGGCGTGTGGGAATACCTAGGAAGGACCGGGAACGGGTAGCAGCAGCATGTAGGTGGCGATCTGCACCACAGCGCCTGTATACACCACAGTGCCTGCGTACGGCGCCACAGCGCTTGTGTATACCCCAACGCCTATGTACGCCACAGCAGCCGCGTGCAACACAGCGCCTGCGTACACCACAGTGCCTGCGTGCGCCACAGCGCTTTTGTACACCACAGCGCGTGCGTATATCACATCGGCCTTGTGCAGCATAGCGCACCACAGTGTTTGCATGCATCACAGCGCCTGTGTGTACCGCAGCAACCGTGTGCAACATAACACAACTGTTGTATAGAAGATTGTAGAAGGAATCGTTATGACAAAAAACATCGCCTGTGGATTTCACAGACAACATTTTTTTTGAATTTGGAAGGGAATCCTCATGGACAAAGGAGCGCTTCTGGAATCTACGAGTCCTCCCGAGTCCCCCGCATCGTCCCACCTCCTGACGGATTTCGCTTGAGGCGTGGGGCACTGTGGAGGTACAGCAGTGGGAAGCGCTGTGGCATGGGGGCGCGAGGAGGGCAGAACATCGCATTCTTTTATCAGCGCTCTAACGTCGTAGTACGTACGTCAGAAGTCGTAGTAAGGACGCACGAATGTCCTTAGGGTACGCTTGCCTCCTTGTCTCAGCTCTTACGGGTGTTGGCAACTCGTCGCCCAAAGTGCCAACTTCGGCGTCCAAGGCCTTTGCGTCCTTACTGCCCGCCCACACTATAGATATCGATTGTGTCCGCAGCTGATCTTCACCTACGTGGACCTTCTACCTGTCCTGTGCACGCAGGCGCTGTGGTGTACACTGGCGTTGTCTTGACCGCGGATGCTGTGGTGTACGCAGGCGCTGTGATGTGCACAGTCTCTGAGGTGCAAGCAAGCATCGTGGTGTACACTGGCGCTGTGTTGCAGACGGCTGCTGCGGTGTACGTGTTCTTTGTGGTGTACACACGAGTTGTGGTGCACGCAAGCACCGTGGTGTACACAGGCGCTGCGTCGCACACGGCTGTTGCGATGTACGCAGACGCTGTGGTGTACACGCGCGCTATAGTGCACGCGAGCATTCGGGTGTACACAGGCAGGCGCTGTGGTGCTCCTCGCACTTGGCCTCGGTCACCGTTGGCATTTCGGGACGCCGCCGGCACGAAGCGTGACGTCACCTTGGGGGGGCGCGGAGCCAGTGACGGCCGCTATCGTGGGAAATAAAAACAGGTTCGATGCTTGATGTTGATCCAACGTCATGGCCCGCCCCCATCCCAGCAGGCCTCACACCAGATGTCACATTGCACGAGCAACACGGCTTGCGGCGAGAGCGCCTTCCCATGCTGCTGGCCGAGCACCGTCGTACCGCATATGCCGCTTCTCTTTGTTCTGATCCTGTTCGTCCTGCCTCACCTGCTCCTCGTTTTCGTCCTTCTCCTTGTCGTCGTCTTCGCTCGTCCTCGGCCTCCATGTCCTCCTGGTCCTCTGCGTTCTCTTGTTCGTCGTTGCCGCCGCCGCCGTCGCCGTCGCCGTCCGCATCTTTGTCGCCGTCGTCGTCGTCGTCGCTGTCGTCGTCGTCGTCGTCGTCGTCGTCGTCGTCGCTGTCGTCGTCATCGTCGTCGTCGTCGTCGTCGCTGTGTCGTCGTCGTCGTCGTCGTCGTCGTCGTCGTCGTCGTCGTCGTCGTCGTCGTCGTCGTCGTCGTCGTCGTCGCCGCCGTCGTCGACGTCGTCGTCGTCGTCGTCGTCGTCGCTGCGTCGTCGTCGTCGTCGTCGTCGTCGTCGCCGTCGTCGTCGTCGTCGTCGTCGTCGTCGTCGTCGTCGTCGTCGTCGTCGTCGTCGCCCCTTGGCCCGCAGGTGTGCCCTGCTGCGCGTGCTGCGCAAAAGAGGTGCTGTGGTCGCATTCGGCAGGCGGGCCAGGGATCCCCAGGCGCGCCCGGCTGACCGTGGGGGGAAGGGGGAGGGGAAGGGGGGGGGGAAAGGGGAGGGGGAGGGGAAAGGGGAGGGGGAGGGGAGGGGGAGGGAGGGACGGGGAAGGGGAGGGGGGAAGGGGAAGGGGAGGGGAAGGGGGGGAAGGGGAGGGAGGGGAAGGGGAGGGGAGGCGAGGGGAAGGGGAGGGGGGCGGGAAGGGAAGGGGTAGGGCAGGGGAGGGGAAGGGGAGGGGAGGGGCGAAGGGAAGGGAGGGGAGGGGAGGG
>CAUYUJ010002227.1:0-17011 GCA_963575745.1 Prorocentrum cordatum | reverse complement strand
AGGGGCACGAAACCATGTAAATAGTATGGTATTCCGATACCCTCCTCGCTCAGGCGGGGCCTCCTTGGAGGGGTGGGAGGGGCACGAAACCATGTAAATAGTATGGTATTCCGATACCCTCCTCGCTCAGGCGGGGCCTCCCTGGAGGGGTGGGAGGGGCACGAAACCGTGTAAATAGTATGGTTTGCCGATACCCTGCTCGCTCAGGCGGGGCCTCCCTGGAGGGGTGGGAGGGGCACGAAACCAGGTAAATAGTATGGTTTGCCGATACCTTCCTCGCTCAGGCGGGGCCTCCCTGGAGGGGTGGGAGGGGCACGAAACCATGTAAATAGTATGGTTTGCCGATACCCTCCTCGCTCAGGCGGGGCCTCCCTGGAGGGGTGGGAGGGGCACGAAACCATGTAAATAGTATGGTTTGCCGATACCCTCCTCGCTCAGGCGGGGCCTCCCTGGAGGTGTGGGAGGGGCACGAAACCATGTAAATAGTATGGTTTGCCGATACCCTCGCTCAGGCGGGGCCTCCCTGGAGGTGTGGGAGGGGCACGAAACCATGTAAATAGTATGGTACGGTACGGTATGGTAGGTATGGTAGGTATGGTATGGAATGGTATGGTAGGTATGGTATGGTATGGTATGATATGGTATGGTATGGTATGGTACTGGAGGTATGGTATGGTATGGTATGGTACGGTGTGTCATTGGTGTGATATGGTATGGTATGCTATGGTACGCCATGGTATGGTATGGTACGGTATGGTACGTCTGGTGTGGTATGGTATGGTATGGTATGGTATGGTATGTGTGGTAGGAACTCTGGTATGGTATGGTGTGTGTGGTAGGAATAATATTGTGCTGTATGGAAGATGGAGCGGGAGGTGGGTGGGCAGGAGAGGGTGTTCTGGGAAAACAAGAACCCCACTCAGGATGTGGGGAAATATGGGAAACTATGCGAAGTGGAGGGGGGGAAGACGAAACTCCAGGAAATATGGAAACGGGGAATCCTGGGATTTGTGTTAATTTATTTGTGAGTCCCTGGGCCCCTTCACCTATATTTCGGGCGTCCAACATGTATCCGGGCGTCCTGCGCCATCGTCGCCCTTGCCGCTGCCATCGTCGCCCTCTCCGCCGCCAGTGCTGCTGCTGCTCAGCCGCCTCCCGCGCTGCGTCGCGAGGCAGTGACGGGGGGAGGATGCCGAGGGAGGAGGACGGAGGAAACGGGAGGCGGGAGGAGGGATGGGGCAGGAGGGAGGACGGAGGGTGGAGGAGGAAGGGGAGGAGGATGGAGGATGGAAAAGGGGTGGAATGATAGATTTCCGATGAGCGGCGCAGGAGCAGCAGTGTCGCTTTCACGCGAAGTGTGCGTGGCGCGCGGGCAAGAACAACATTTCGTCTACTCGCGCGTGGCCCCGCTGCCGCTTTCCGACGACTCGGCGAACGACAAATATGCGCCGAGCGCAAGCGTGCACGCCATTTTGCGAGATTTCGGCGAGGGCCCCTCTCCTAACGACTGGGTGAACGAAAAGTATACGCCGAGCCCGAGCGGGAGAGCTATTCTCAGGCGGCATTGTCTGCGCGGCGATTGGGGGAGCGAGATCCGATTCGGTATCTGTTCTGGAAGGCCCGATCCGATTCGATTCCGAGATTCCGACGATCCGAAGTGGCCCCATGGTAGCATGGTGTCGGAGTGCATCCTGGCGCAGCCGACCTGATTCGATCTCGACCCCGTGCCGATTCAGCCCGTCTCGACGCGCGCTCCGATTCGATCCCGCTTCCCGAGCCGATGCTGAGCGACCCTGCAAATCGCGCCCGCTCGCGCGCGCGATGGCCGCCGCGGACGAAACACTGGCGACCGAGACGCGTGCGGGCCGGCGCAGGCGGGAGCGCCCCGCGGAGGAGTAGGCGGAGGAGGAGGAGGAGGAGCAGGAGGAGCAGGAGGAGGAGCAGGAGCAGGAGGAGGAGGAGGAGGAGGGGGAGGTGGTGGTGAATGAGGAGGCGGAGGAGGTGGTGGTGGTGGCGGAGGCGGCAGGGGGGAGCGCGCCGCCGCAGGCGAGAGCGACGCTTCCGCACTCGCGCGTGCGCGCGAGCGAGCTGCGCCGTGGCCCGCGCCCGCCGCGCGGTTTGCAGCGCCTGCCGCGACCCACGCCTGCTGCGGCGCCTGCGCCTGCCGTGCATGCGCGGCGTCTGCGACAGAGCGTCCACCTTCAGGGAGGAGCGCAGGCTCAAGTCGGGCCTGTCCCTCTGCAGGAGGACTAGTCAAGCAAAGTCAAAAAACAGCCCAGGGAGGATTTCTGGATTGTTTGGAGTAGTGTCTGTATTTTTTGGATAGTTTCCATTTGTCACCCCCAATCCGCCTGTAGGGGGACACGCCCGACCTAAGCGTGGGCGCTGTATTGCTTTTGCCGGGGTCGGATGGGAGGTTCCCGGTGTGCCGGCGTTCGGCCAGGCAGGTGGCAGAGTGGAAGTATATCGAAGTAGGGAATTTCGGACTGGAGGAGGAAGAAGCGGAGAATGCGGTTGCTTGAGAGAGGAAGGGGGGGACGGGGGGCATGAGGACAGGAAGAGGGAAGACGACGATGTTGAGGATGAGAACGACGACGACAACGATAATGATGATGATGATGCTGATGATGCTAATGATGATGACGCTTATGATGCTGCTGATGCTGATGATTATGATGCTGATGCTGACGATGATGATGATGCTGCGGCTGATGATGATGGTGATGGTGATGGTGATGTTGATGACGATGATGATGGCGATGATGCTGCTGATGATTATGCTGATGATGCTGATGATGCTGATTCTGCTGATGATGATACTTCCGACGATGATGACGATTATGATGATGATGATGATGAGGATGATGACGATGATGATGATGATGATTTTGGTGGCGATGATGATGATGATGATTATGATGATGATGATGATGATGATGATGATGATGACGATGCCGATGATGATGCTGATAATGATGATGATGATTCTGCTGACGATGCTTGCGATGGTGTTGATGATGCTGCCATTGCTGCTGATTACGATGCTGCCAATGATGCTGCTACTGATGATACTGCCGCTGTTTATGCACAGTCGACGACGATGAGGATGATGCTGATGATGCTGCAAAGGCGGCTACTGATGATACCGCCGCTGCTTTGCTGATGTTGACGACGACGACGATGATGATACTGCTGCTGCTGCTGCTGATGATGATGATGATGATGATGATGATGATGATGATGAGGACGCCGACGCTGACAATGATCGTAATGCTGACGGTGAGGATGCTGATAATGATGATGCTGTGGATGATGATGCTGATGACGTAGATGATGATGCTGCAGCTGTGGATGATATTGAAGATCCTGCTGGTAAGGATGCGTCTTCTGATGCTGCTGATACTGCTGCTGATTTTGGTGATGTTGATGCAGACGATGATGATTGATGACGATGATGATGATGATGATGATGATGATGATGATGATGATGATGATGATGATGATGATGATGATGATGATGATGATGATGATGATGATGATGATGATGCTGCTGATGATGATGATGATGATGATGACGATGCCGCTGATGATGCTGCTGACGTGACGACATTGTTAATGCAGCTGTCGTTGTAGTCGATGGTGCTACTGGTTATGATGCTGATAATGATGATGCTGATGATGATGACGATGCTGTTGATGATGGTAATTGTGTTGTTGATGCAGATGATGATGGTACTGATGATGATTCTGCTACTGATGATGCTGTTGATAGTGATGATGCTGATGATGGTGATGCCGATGATGATGTCTCAGCTGTTGATGATGATGCTGCCGATGACGATGAGAGCGATGCTGATTAGGATGATGCTGATTTTGTCGATGATGATGCTGCTGATGATGTTGCGACGGATGTTGCTGAGGATGACGATGCTGATGCTGATGATGATGCTGCTGATTATGAGTTTGACGCTGACGATGATGACGATGATAATGACGATGCTGATTCTGATGCTGATGATCATGTTACTGATGATGATGCCGATTCTGAGGTTGATGGCGATGATGATGATGATGATGATGATGATGATGATGATGATGATGATGATGATGATGATGATGATGATGATGATGATGAGCATGGCGGTGCTGATTCGGATTCTGATGCTGATGATGATTATGATGATGCTGATGCGGATGCTGATGCTGATGACGATGACGACGATGCTGCTGATGATGACGATGACGATGATGATGATGCTGCTGATGATGATGCTGAGGCTGATGTCGATGCTGATGCTGTTCCTGCTGATGCTGCTGCTGATGATGGTGATAGTGTTGATGATGCTGATGCGGATGATGAAGCCGCCGACGACGACGATAATGATGATGGTGACGATGATGATGACGATGATGATCCTTATGCAGATGCTGATGATGGTGATGATGTGGATGAGGAGGAGGATGCTGATGTTGATGACGATGATGGTGTTGATGACGATGATGGTGTTGACGATGATGGTGTTGAGGCGTTGATGAAGGAGGAGGTGTGGTGGAACTCTGCGTCTTGTCGATGACGACGTGCAGTGGCCCTTATAATGGGCTGGCTCGAACCTGGCCTGTAGCCAGGTTGAGGGTATGGAAGGCCCGATCCCTTCTCAGGCCCGTCCGAAGATTTGGTCGGCCCAGGCTGTCCCGCGCGTAGGCGGGCCAGCCCGAGCGGCGGCGGCACTCCTGCTGGACGGTAGGCACGGCCTGTGGCGCCACGCCTGCTGGACGGCAGGCACGGCAGCGAGAGCCTCGAGGGGACACCTGCGAGGCAAAGATTTGGTCGGCCCGGGCCGTCCCGCGCGTAGGCGGGCCAGCCCGAGCGGCGGCGGCACTCCTGCTGGACGGCAGGCACGGCCTGTGGCGCCACGCCTGCTGGACGGCAGCCACGGCAGCGATAGCCTTGAGGGGACACCTGCGAGGCAACGTGTGAGATCATTGGATGCCAGGCGGCCGGACCTCCTTCGGGCCAGGACCGCCTGGACGGCGCGGCACAACACTCGCGCTCAGCGCCATCCAGAGCGACCGTGCGCCGATCTGCTGTAGATGCGGCACAGAAGAAAATCGTGGGAAATCCCAGAGCACGGGGGCGGGCGATGGGCGAGCCTCGCCTCAATCACCGAGTCGGCACATCGGACGGGAGGAACGGCGGCGTCGAGCAAGTCAGCCTCTGCAATGCACATGCTCACCCTCCCTTGAACGACGTGGGCCGGGGCGGAGGCCGGGCTGCTCATGGCCTCGTCGTCGAGGGCGCCGCAGACCGCCTGCGAGACGGTGGTGGAGCTCGCCGCGGGCTCGGAGGGCAGCAGACCATCCTTGGCCTCGCCGCCTCGGGCGCCAGAGCTGATGTCCACCTCGTCGATGGTGTGGCACACGTCTGCGGCTTCATCGCCACCCTGTGCAGATCCTGGTCCCGAGTGGACGTTCACGGCCCTGACTGTCCGGATCGAGCCGTCATCCATACGCACCTGGTACATCGCCTTGGCGGGGACCACGGTCAGGATCACGGCCGACATTCCGTTGAAGGCAGTGGCCTCTCTGAGCCCAGTCAAGTGGACCTGAGCTCCCACCGGCTGCAGGAGGCCGGGGCTCTCGCCGCCCGCCGCGCGGGGGCTGGAGCACGGCGCCTGCTCCTGGTCAGGCTGCAGCAGGCTAGCCGCGTCCACGCCGTCCTCGTCGAGGTCGTCCGGGACCTTGGCCTGCTCCTGCAGCTCGCTCTCGCCGATCTCGCTGGAGTCGTCTGTCGCGCCTGCTCCGGCGCTGCCGTCGTCGTTCAAGCCGTTGCTGGGGCTGCGGCGGCGGGGCGTTAGTGCCCTGCGCCCAGCCCAGCGTCTCACCGATCGCTGCCGCGGCTGGGAGTAGGAGGCGACCTGCCATCCTCGCCTCGCGCGGCGCGCCAGGTGCCTGGTGGGAGCCGTGCTGCGCCGTCGCTGTGGCCGGCGCGCGGGCAGCGTGCCCTGCGCCCAGCTGCTGCGCGGCAGCACTTGCGGCGGCTCCTCCTGGCACCGGCCAGCGGCGTCCTGCTCGTCTGGCGTGTGCGCGGGGACGTGCAGTGTGAGCGGTCTTGGAACACGAATGGCAGCGGCAAGCAGTGGCTGCAACTGCATCTCCATGGTCGGCTTGTCCTGGGGCAGCGGCTGCAGCCCGGCGGCAGCAGCAGGAGGCTCCCCTTCTTGGACACGAGAGTATAAGGCATTTCCGTCACCTGGCCGAAGAGCATCGCCATCACGTGGCTGCCCGGCCGTCCGGAGAACAACGTCAGGTAGAGGATCTGCATGAACTGGTCGCTGAGCGGGTCGCTGAGGAGCAGCACCAGCGGCAGGCCGAAGGGCGGCGCGAAGGCGCAGCGCCAGGGTGGCGACATCTGCGCCCCAGATCGGCCTTCTGCGCCGGGCTGCATAGCCCAGGCGGCAGAGCGCTGCCGCCTCGGGCCTCGGGGCCAGCCGCGGGGCCAACGCCGGTGGCATCTCGTAAGCCATGGCAGGTCGGGGTCGCTCGGGAAACGACGCCCTGGGCGCGGGCTGCTGGTCGGGCTGGGGGCGCCACAAACCAAAACGCACCGACGGGAAATGTCTCCGTCGGCTCAAGCCCACGCCTGATGGAGGAGGGAGGAGGGAGGAGGGAGGAGGGAGGAGGGAGGAGGGAGGGAGGAGGGAGGAGGGAGGAGGGAGGAGGGAGGAGGGAGGAGGAAGGAGGGAGGGAGGAGGAGGAGGGAGGAGGGAGGACGAGGAGGAGGAGGGGAGGAGGAGGAGGAGGAGGAGGAGGAGGAGGAAGACGAGGAGGAGGAGGAGGGGGAGGAGGGGAGGTGGGGGAGGGGGAGGGGGAGGGGGAGGAGAGGGAGGAGGGGAAGGAGGAGGAGGAGGAGGAGGAGGAGGAGGAGGAGGAGGAGGAGGAGGTAAACCCAAAAATCATCAACGATGTTGGAGTAAAGCCTTCCTCCAAACTCCCTCTTCATAGGCCACTACAGGTGTTTATTTCCATTGAGGGAACTACCTCATTGGAAGAGAACCGTCTGAAGACCCTGAAGCATGTCAAAACATCATTCTCGGGATTCCAGCTCCACGGATCAACCTGACTGTTGCGTGTTGACGGTCCTCTGTCGTGGGACTCCAACACAGCGAATCAACAAAATTGCTGCGTCCGCGTAATCCTGAATCCTTTCAAAAGCCATTTTTGGTACGTTGATGATGAGAATCCGTGAAACTCTTGCATGTATAAAAATGAATGTGCGCCGCGCTAAGGCGAGAGCCACATTTTGAACAGGAGCCGCCCTCAATCAGTGAAACTGGTACAATTTTGTAAATGAATGTGCGCCGCGCTCATGCGAGAGTCACATTTTGAAAACGACCCGCCCTCAATCCGTGAAGCTCTTGCAAGTTCTTACAAAGAATGTGCGCCGCGCTAAGGCGAGAGCCACATCTTGAAAAGGAACCGCCCTCAATGAGTGAAACTGGTGCAAATTTGTATAACGAATGTGCGCCGCGCTAAGACGAGAGCCACATTTTGAAACCGCCCTCAATCCGTGAACCTCTTGCAACAGTTTACAACGAGTGTGCGCCGCGCGAAGGCGAGAGCCACATTTTGAAAAGGAGCCGCCTTCAATCAGCGAAACGCTCGCAGATTTTTACAACAAGTGTGCGCCGCGCTAAGACGAGAGCCACATTTTGAAAACGACCCGCCCTCAATCCGTGAACCTCTTGCAACAGTTTAGAACGAGTGTGCGCCGCGCTAAGGCGAGAGCCACATTTTGAAAGCCACCTGCCCTGAATTTGTGAAACTGTTGCCAATTTTTAAGCTTCAGAGTCATAAATGGTGAAGAAGTCTCAGGCGAAGCGCCCGGCCCTCCCTAAAAACTGGCCTCGGGTGCGACAGGGAGAATTTGTTTATAAGGAAAGAAATGGAGGAGGATAAGGAGGGGGAGGAGGAGGAGGAGGAGGAGGAGGAGGAGGAGGAGGAGGAGGAGGAGGAAGAGGAGGAGGAGGAGGAGGAGCAGGATGATCTGGAGGAGGATGAGGAGGAGGGGGAGGAGGGGAGGAGGAGGAGGAGGAGGAGGAGGAGGAGGAGGAGGAGGAGGAGGAGGAGGAGGAGGAGGAGGAGGAGGAGGAGGAGGAGGAGGGTGGTGCGCGTAGTGCTTGTGCCCCGCGCGCCCAAGGAACTGACCACCGCGAAGGGGTACGGCTTCCAGACGGATCCCCAGGGAGGTACGAGCGATTCCGCGTCTTCGGCCGATCCCCTCCTCCTGCCTCTTTCCCTACCTCTCCTCTCCTCAATTCTTCATCCCTCCCTCTTCTCTCCTCTCCTCTCCCTCGCCGGCGGGTGAATGGTGGGGCTGGGGAGGAAGCCAGAGGAGGAGTGCATACCTCGGATACGAAGGGCGACGCGGACAGCAGACCAGAGGGCACTGGGGGCCGGCGTAGCATGCTGGACGGAGTCGCTTCTACGATGCAGGTGGCGCTGGGCCGGGAAGATTGCAAACATGTCGCCAGAAAAGGTGGGCAACAAAGACAATTGAGTGGCGTAATTATGATTGGTGGTCAGACCAGTCGCGGGGCACTCGGACCTGCCCTGTGCGGTCTCGGCCACTGCGATTCGTCCGTGGGGAAGGTGACATTGTTTCTTTTTGGCGAAGACAGAGGTGGGTACCGTGGAGCGAGATGGCAGACATAGTTGAAATATGGCAAGAATTTGAGGATGAGTATTTGGAGCATTTGTGGCGCTATGTTCATACTTGTATCGCTCTTCTGAATCATCTTGGGTGTTTCACACCTATTTGCACACGGGCTTTCCTGAACGCCAGCGCGTTTGGCGCGCCAGCCGCCCTTGTAGGGTCGCCTCGCGGCGACGGCAGACTCGTTTGTTCGTTCGTTCGTTCCTCTCCCCTCCCTCTCCCCCTCTGCCTAGCCAGACGCATGACCACTAATACCACCTGAATGCGGCTCGTTTGGCACAAACTTACCCGCGCCGCTAGGTATGTCTAAGCCTGCTGTGAGCAAACCGTGAGGTGGATTCGTTTGTACGCCGCGCACCATTGGCGTGTCGCGCTCCTCTGCTAGGGCCAGCCATCCTCAACGGAATTGGCTACAGTACAGCATCCGCACAGTCGAATGGTGCCTAGGACACGGACCGGTGGGAGCTTGGGTGCGACCTTACTGCGGTTCAGGGTCATGGGCCGAGACGCTTACCAGAACTATCGACCCTTCGGTCGGCCTCCAGAGGCCGCTGGTCCAGACTCAATCTACAGAAACCTCCCCGTCCGCGGCCACCATCAGTATGGTCGGGGCCCACCTCAGCCTGAGGCCACCGCGGTGGCGCGCGGCGCGCACACACATCTGTGTGTTGCACGCGAGAGGCGGCGGGGGCCGGCTACGCAGCCGCAGCCGCAGCCACAGCCACAGCCACAGCCACAGCCCGGGCTACGACCGCAGGAGCATCAGCGCCGTCGGCAGGGTCGCCAGGACCGAGCCTGCGAGCGCGGAGCCGCTTTTTACGCCGCCGTCCACCGTTGCGGCAGCGCGCGCAGTGCTCGACCCAACGCGGCTGCCGCCCATCTGGGGCCTCCCACCTGCGCCTGGCGGGATAGTCAAGGCTCCTGCAAGGCATCGCTGTGCTCCGCAACCACCAGGCTGCCTGTTCGACGCGATCTCCTGGAGAGGATGGGCCACAGACACCACGGTGACAATCAAAGATGCCATCAACCAAGCGCTCACGCGAGGTCCGACTGCGCCCATCGACCTGGGCCCCACGACCCACATCATCGAGCTGCAGGAAGCGCTACTTCGTGGGGATCGTGTGGGTGAAGGATGATGCCGCCACGTCGTGGCGCGCCATCTTCCCATGGGCAACCTGGGACATCGCCGAGCCAACCGACCTCGCGTATCAGCGCGGTGTCTTTCTTCGTGCCACCAGAGTGGAACACTTCGAGCGCATCTACTAACAAGGCTCTCCGACCTGGTCCTCGCACGGAAGTTGCTGTTTCGTGCCACCAGAGTGGAACACCTCGAGCGCATCTACCAACAGGGCTCTCCGACCTGGTCCTGGCACAGAAGCTGCTGGAGTGCGGTCGCCAGACCGGGCCGAGTCTACACTGGCGCTCACCCTGCGCGCGCTGCCAACAACTGCAGCATGGCCCATGCCAGGACTGGTCCAGAAAACCGCTCTAGAGCGGCCGGCCCTATCGTTCTGGCAGTCTGTGCGGCGCAGGAGGTACCAGAAGGGTCAGCGCCAGCCACCGCCCCGCGATGCTCGTGCGCCCCCGTGTCCTTCAGCTCCCCATCCGATGGGGCGAAACCAGCGTGGGCGGCGCCTCGTCCCGAGCGCGCAGGCCCCAGGACTGCCGGGGCATCAGTGCCCGCGCCCAAGTCCTGATCGCTGCTTGGGTCACTGGACAACGCGCCGTTCCCGCGACCGAGCTCATCAACGGCGGCGTCGCCAGGGCCAGACCAGCGCCCGGCGTTCAAGGACCTGCAAACATGGCCTTTAAGGTGCCCGCGAGCAGCCAGCGCCTGGCTCACCGGTCGCAACCATTCTCCCGTGTCGGAAAGCATCATCCCAGACGAATTCCTAGTTGGTTTGGCCAAGTTGGGTAGAGCGTGTTTCTTTTTTGCTTGGGGCATAATGGGCATCCTAGCCCCCGCCCCCCCCCCTCCCCTCCCCACCTATAACGTATCGCCCCTCCCCCCCCAGTGCGCCCTGGGCATTGCCGCCGTGCGCATAAGGAAGAGGAGGAGGAGGAGGAGGAGGAGGAGGAGGAGGAGGAGGAGGAGGAGGAGGAGGAGGAGGAGGAGGAGGAGGAGGAGGAGGAGGACGAGGAGGAGGAGGAGGAGGAGGTGGAGGAGGAGGAGAAGAGGAGGAGGAGAGGAGGAGGAGGAGCAGGAGGAGGAGGAGGAAAAGGAGGAGGGGGTGGTGGTGGTGGTGGTGGAGGAGGGAGAAGAGAAGAACGCTGCATTCTATTATTAGCACATTCCTGGCGTTGCGTTTAGTTGTCTGCAGCAGATCCTTACCAACATGCTCGTTCTACCTGACCTGTGCACGTAAGCGCTGTGGTGTACACCAGCGCTGCGTGCACGCAGATGCTGTGGTTCAAACGGGCGTTTTGGTGTGCACAGGCGATGCGGTGCACGCAAGAATTGTGGTGTACACAGGCGTTGTGTAGCACATGGTTGCTGCGGTGTTACACATTCGCTGTGGAGTACACCGCCGCTGTGGTGCACGCAAGCATTGTGGTGTACACAGGCGCTGCGTCGCACACGGCTGTTGCGGTGTACGCAGGCGCCGTGGCGTACACGCGCACTGTGGTGCACGCGAGCGTTGTAGTGTACACAGGCGTTGTGGGGTAGGTCGCCACCTACATGCTGCTCGCGTCGTCGTCGTCGTCGTCGTCGTCGTCGCTCATCGCTCGTCGCTCGTCCCGCATCGTCGTCGTGCGCGCTGGCGCGGCTGTGGTGCCGGCCGGAGCCACACGGCGGGGGGGAGGCGTTACATTATAACCCTCCCCCGGCCCCCCCCTTATAACGCCAACATTATCGCCGAAAATGCAGCAATGCGCTCGTATTTCGACTGGGCTTATCCACTTGGGCGACGCGCCAAGCCGGGCACTTCGCGGCGACCCAGTTAAGCAAGCTTCCCGCGCACCAGCGCGCGAGGCGCCGCCGACGAGGCAGGGTGACAGCGAGGCTGTCTTCCAAACCATAGCCATGGTCGGCCGAGGGATCTCCGCGAAACCGCGGAGCCAGTTCGGCGGGCCACCGGGGCGCCAGCCACCGAAACAGCAAGTGGATTGCCAAGGCGCCAGCCAAGGCCCGCAGGAGCGCAGCCTCGACGACTAGCAGGTGTGTTCCCTAGACGGCATCAATGGCATCGACATCGGCGAAGACATCGTGGCGGCGTAGCAGGCCCGGGTAGGCGCGGGGTGCCGGGCGCGGGGGCGGCCGCGCCCGAGCGCAGCTACAAGCGCGGCCGCTCTCTTGCCTTCGCTTTTACTTTCGTTTTCCTGGCAGCGGTGCCGGCGACTGCGCCGTTCCCCGTCGTGCCGCCGTCCGCCGCCGCGTCGCTCTTCTCTCGATCCTTCCCCAGGCGGCTGCGAGGTGTGTTAGGGTTCTTCAGGCGGGTTTTTTTTGTTTTTCCCTGGCGCAATTCTCGGCCGCCCCCAGGATGTCGGCCCCCCGAGCGGGGTCCGCTAGAGGTCGCGCCCTGGTTGGCTTTGCGCTGCAGCTGCGCCGAAATGCCAGGGGCGACCCAAGCTCCATTCGCGGAGGCGGCCCACAGACGGCCCATCTCGTCAGCGCCAAAGTCACCAGCCTAGACGCCAACGGTGGCGCATTCACTGAGCTTCGGGGGCCTTGCGGGGCCGCCATCTTGGCCCTCCAAGCAGTCCGCCGCCCCGCCTACCGTATCCATGCTTTCGACAGAAGCATCAGGAAGCGGTGCCTGGCGACCTGTCAGCGGTCGCAGCCCCGCGGTCGACTGTGTCCAGCGTGGAGAGCATGGAGGGATCCACGACCGCCAGACACGGATTGGGCGTGAATCGCAGCGCAAAGAGCGATGCTTGCGTGGTGTTGTGCAGCTTGTTCGAGGTTTGTCTATTCATTGATTTCTTTTGGGCGATGTCATCATGTCGGTTGATTTCCTGGAGGATGCTGGTGTCTTGGGGCTGTTGCTAGGACCCTCGTTCCCAAAAAGCGTCGGATTCACTTTTTCCGTGGGCGAAACTATGCTTTGCTCGCCCCTGTTGTACCCATACCTGTCCGTGTCTGTCGACCTCCTGTCCCCCTTCACGACCCATGCGTGTCTGGACGTGGTGTTGAATCTCGAGGCCATGGTGGAGCCCCTCTGTCAGCGGGTTAAGCTTCTGGATGAGCCTGAAGCCCTGGGTCCTGATAGTCGCTGGCTCTCTTATATGGCGGCTGCGATTCCCGATTTCCTCGAGGCCCCTTGGCGATGCCTGCAGACCTCTACAAGGCCATGACATAACATTCCAGAGAGCGGTTGTCTCGGAGTTTGGGAGTGCAGTACCTTACCTGGTCTCGTGCCATGGAGTTGCGTGCTCTCTCACGTGCATGTGCGCTCGTTTCTCATCCCGCCAGACACCTTGGTCGAGGCTCCAGGCTGGGTCGTGAGGACGTCTTTGTTGACTCGCAGTGTGCAGGCGCAGAGTTTTCGGAATCCTGACTTGCCCTGTTGGTCGCTTGTATCTAGCGGGCTGTATGAGTTGCGGAAGCGTGCACGCAGGTCGCCCTTTTCGAGTGCTGCTCGGCAGCGCCGCGCCGCCCCGTCGGATTTGGCCTCCGACGTTGTCGCCCGCGTCGAGCCCCTCCCGTCCCCTGAGGATGCTGATAGTCGGAAAGGCATGCTCGATGACCCCTCCCGCGGAATGATGAGACGTTGCGGCGCATTGTTGATGCGTGTAGCGCTGTATGTGCAAACGCCTGGTCGTTGGCGCACGTTGGAACTCAATCCAGTATGAAGACATGGTTGCAGGCATCTTTTCCCCTGCGGAGCTAGACCTGTTCATCGCTATCTGAAAGTTGCGGAGAAGGTTTGGGTTGAGCATTTCGAGGCTTCTGGAGGCGTCGTCAATGCCCCCAAGACCATGGTGAGTTTTCGTGAAGAAGAATAGACCTCATGGTGGGCCCCTTCCTCTCATCAGCTCACTTGCTTGAGCGCTGGCATGAGCGAATTGCGTGGTCAGGCATTGGTCGCTCTGGTTGGGGGCCTGTGTGCTTCAGGTATCCGATACTGCTCGTGTGTGTCCTTATTTGAAGGCTACCGCGTCTGTTGGCGTCGACATGTGGTCGCCTCGTGCCTTGCTTGATGCGCCTGGGGATGCCCTTGAAGTTGTCGCAGGTATCCTCTGGGTGGTTGAGGAGTCCCTCGGTTTCCCTCCCCAGTGCTACGTTCGCATCGTGGCCATGCTCCCCAACTCTATTTGTGATGAACGCGCTAGTGTGAAGTGTCCCAGGACCAATCGGGTTTATTGTAAGGCTCGAGGCTTCGACATTGACGATTGGGACAAGACCCGCTTGGTGTTCTGGGGCTCCGCTGCGAAAGGATCATCGGCCTTGAAGGCTGCGCTGTTTAAGGGGGCTGGTGGTTTTCATTTTTTTGCTCTTCGTTGAGGCCCCGGGAAGTTTTGTGAGTCCGTCTCCCCCAGTAAGCTCTTGCACTTTGCCGCCGGCCAAGGCTGTCCTGGACGCCTGCTGTATTTTGGGCTCCTTGTCCACGCCTCTCCGAGGCTCCTGCAAGTGTCTGGAAGTCTCTCAAGGGTTATCACGGCTGGTAAGTCTATCATGGCTGGATGTAGTCAGAGTATGCCTCGGGTCAAATGCTGCCTCTATGGGGTTCTGGAGAAGGCTCACAATAGGATTCTTCGAGGCCCAGAACACCTCAAACACGTGCGTGTTCACATTGGGTCACGCGTGGGTGACATTACCCAGTACCTGCAAGGTACCACCTCTTCTATCTGTCGCTATTTGCCATCTGCCGCTGCTGAGTTTCAGCGGGACATCCCTGCGCTCGGGCGCCGTGATAGCTCCAATTCTTTGGCCGTCGCCTCAATGATCGAGCTAGAGCGGCTCCTGCAGGACGAGTCTAAGAGATGGCGTCTCAATCAGCTCTGGGTGTGAAGAACCAAATCTCGGTCACTACTGCCCATGTGCGTCGGGCTACTTGGAAGGTCCAGCAACGACGAGCCCTGTCCTCCCGCCGTGGTCGAAGGCTGTCGTGTCTTGCCAGGCTGCGCGGTGCATCTCGCAAAGCATACAAACCTGGCGTGTTGGCAGTCGGATCTTGGGGGCATGCTCTCCTGGAGCTTCTTGCTGGTGCTACTATGCGCGTTAGATCCGCTTCAGCCTCGCGTTCTGGTTTCTGGCCCACTGGTGTGTATGTTAGTAGTGTGCGACGAGTTCTTCATGACACGAACAACGTTCCGATTTATCGTCTTCGTATCGGGCAGCTCACTTTGATCTCGGAGGTTTGGGTTTCGCTGTCTGCTGGCCTTCAATCGGGCGTTCGTCGAGTGTGGGGGTCTCCACGAGACAAGATAGGTAAGGCCCAACCGTCCGATCGTTGGCGACAGGTTCGTGGACCCATCGCGGCTCTGTGCGTTGCAGTCCTCGAGGTAGGCTGGCAACCTCTCTTAGCTGATGAGTGGCTCGTCGAAGGCAGTGCGCCTCTTCGGATGGCGGGTGCTGATTTTTGTTACCATGTCTCTGTTGCAGTGCGTGCCAGTTGCTCTGCCTCCTCATGGGCCAACGCTTCCCTGCATTTTTGTGGCCGAGGTTTAGCTTCAGGAGCAGGCCTCACCGTTTTGCGTGCCAAGCGCAGTACGTTGCTTGACGACGGTGACTTCGAGGGCGCCGCAGTTCTCATTGCTTTTGCTGTTGGGGGATGCTGGCCAGAGAGTCGGCTTCAGGGCAGTGGGTAAATGGCCTCGGGCAAGTGCTTCAGGCGTGGGGGATGAAAGCGATGCCCCCATGCGCCGTGCATGGGCATGCCCCAGTGATGCTTTCCTGATTGACCCTGGCATTGCTGTCAGTGACAAATTGGTTCCTGAGGCCCTTGCAGCAGACCCTCTGAGTGCCGTCATCACTCGTGGGGTGCCCAGTTGCGATGCCGCCTGTGGTTGGGATCCCCCCCTCGTGCTCTCGCGTGGACCTAGGCCACCCTTGAGTCTCGGAGGCGTGTTCCTGAAAGCGCGTGGGGCCTGGGCGGCTCTGGTGGTAGGTTTGTTAGTGATAAGCTGCCATCACGGTGTGGGTGGGCCATTGTTTTTCCCGGGGCTCCCGATGGGCTCCCGCTGCAGTTGGATTCCATTATTTGCGTTCTCTACCTACCCCTGACCAGTCGAGCCCTCGTGCTGACTTGTATGCCTTCCTGATGGTGGTGAATTCTACTACTGATGACGTATCGTGCTACTCTGACTACCTGTCCCTCGTAAAAGGGGCTGCGGCAGCCGCGTGCCCAGGTTGTGCCTAGTAGTTCGAAGCTCGATCTGTGGGTTCGGACCAGGTCGCCTCTTGTTGATCGCGGTCCTGGGAGGGTCGAGGTCCTTTGGGCCAAGAGCCACTCGTCGGCCCAACAGCTGGCCCAATTCGCCATCGGGGAAGAGAAGTTTTTTTCCGGAATTGGTGTGCTGATTATTTCGCTGGATGGGCTGCCGAAAGAGTGGGCCCCAGTCTTTCATATTGAGTTTACGCAGTTCGTGGATCGAGTCACCTCCCACACGCTTGACCGTCTGTTGGCGGTGCACAAGGAGGTGGTCGAACATAGTCCCAGAAGAGTTTCGGATAGGCTGGGCCGCCCGCCACTGCGCCCTCCCTCCCTCCCCTCTTTCCAGCTCAGGAAGATGAGCTTGCGGGGCGTCGGCCATGAGCCGAGTCTTGCAGGCTGTTACCTTCGGTGTCAAGTTTGAGCGAGGAAGTTCAGGTTGATGGGGCCGTGTTCAGGACTTTTGCCCTTGTCCCTGTCTCGGCCCCTCCCGCCTCTCCCCCGACCCGCTGGCCCACCCATTGTGCCGTGCCCCGCGTGTGCCGGCACCCACAGGTTGAAAGTCCCGCGTGAAGTTTTGTATTTTGAACGCTGTGGCGCCAATGCTGGCGCCAGGAATGTTCAGAGTTTGGTCAGGCCCTGAACGACAGACCATCCCCCCTCCAAAGCAGGGAAAGGGGTGCTGTCCAGGCTGGCGAGGGGGCTGCCCCCCAAGAGCGAAGGTAAGTTCCCTCAGGCGTGAGGTCTGCGATGTGCCCAGGCTTGACCTGGTCCCCGCGGGTTAGCAGATCAGGTCCTCCTCCTCCTCCTCTTCCTCCTCCTCCTTTTCCTCTTCCTCCTCCTCCTCCTCCTCCTCTCCTGCTCCTCCCCCTGCTCCTCTTCCTGTTCCTGTTCCTCCTCCTCCTCCTCCGCCTCCTCCTCCTCCTTCCTCCTTCCCTTTCTCCTCCCTCTTGTCCTCCTCCTCCGCCTCCTCCTCCTCCTT
>CAUYUJ010002226.1:566541-611383 GCA_963575745.1 Prorocentrum cordatum | reverse complement strand
GGAGGAGGATGAAGAGGAGGAGTAGGAGGAGGAGGAGCAGGAGGAAGAGGAGCAGGAGGAGGAGGAGGGATGGCTACGTCAGGACGACCTGACATCAGTGGGTCAGTGGGCGTCCCTGTCCATACTCTTCCTCCTGCTCCTCTTCCTCCTGCTCCTCCTCCTCGATTCCTTTTTCCTGATAGATAACTGCACCCTGTCGCACCCCGAGGCTGTCGAAAGGGCGGGCTGGGCGTTTCGTCAGAGACTTCCCAACCATCAATGACCCTGATGCTTAAACATTGACAAGAGTTTCACACATGGTGGGCCGGTGGTTTTCAAAACGTGGCTCTCGCCCTCGCGCCGCGCACATTCGTTTTAAACCATTTGCATGAGCTTCCCGGATGGAGGGTGGTTCTTTTCCAAAATGTGGTTCTCGCCTTAGCGCCGCGTACATTCGCTTTAATCATTTGCAAGAGCTTCACGTTTTGAGGGCGGCTCCTTTTCCAAAATGCGGCTTCCGCTGCAATGCCAAGCGCAGTCCTTTTAAACATGTGCGAGAGTTTCATTGGTTATCATGGCGAATCTACTCAGCATTTCTTGGTTCTAAAGGAACGATGTTATGGAACGGTTCAGCATTGTCAGGACGCCACACTTACGTTGATTCGCTATGTAAGTTCCAGGAATAGCGTTCTGGCATGATTCAGCATCGCCAAGACGTAACAGTCAGGTTAGCTCGTGGCGTTGAAGTTCTGAGAACGGTGTTCTGGCACGCTGGAGGATGTTTACACGGTTGTCCACCCACGGGGGAATTTCCTCGGTGGAGATGACCCCTTGTAGGGGCCTATGAAGGGGGATCTTGGCGGGAGGGTGTATTTCAACATCGTTGATGAGTCTTGGGTTTGCACTGGTCCTCCTCCTCCTTCTCCTCCTCCTCCTCCTTCCGTCCTGCTTTTGCGCGTTCCGGGGGGTCGCACGCCCGACCGGGCCGCGCGCCCCCCCTCCCCCTCCGCGCGCCCCCCCTCCCCCTCCCCATCCTTCTCCTCTTCCTCCTCCGCTCCTCGTCCTTATGAACAACTTCTCCCTGTCGCATCCCGAAGCCAGTTTTTACGGCAGGGCGGGTTTTCTTGCCCAAGACTTCCTCATCAGCTATGACCCTGAAGCATAAACATTGGCATCAGCTTCACTAGTGAAGGGCGGGTCGTCATCACAACGCGGCTCTCGCCGAAACGCCGCGCACATTCGCTTAAACAAATTACATGAGTTTCACGGATTGGGGGCGGGCTACTTTCACAATGTGGCTGTCGCCTGAGCGCCGCGCACAATCGGTTTTAAACATGTGCAAGAGTTTCACGGATTGACAGCGGGCCGTTTTCAAACTGTGGTTCTCGCCTCAGCGCCGCGCACATTCGTTTTAAACCATTCGCAAGAGCTTCACGGATTGAGGGCGGTTCCTTTCCAAAATGTGGTTCTCGCTTCAGCGCCACGCGCATTCATTTCAAACAATTCGCACGAGCTTCACATATTGAGGGCACAGGCGGCTCTCACCTCAGCGCCGCGCACCCATGTGCTTTGGATTTGAAAGAGTTTCACGGATTCCCGTGATCAGCGTACCAGGAATGGCGCTTGGGAAGGATTCAAGACTGTGAGGGCGCAACGGTTACGTTGATTCGCGGTGTTGAAGTCCCAGGAATGGCACGGTTCAGGATCGTCAAGACGCAACAGTCAAGTTGATCGATCCATGGCGTTGGACTCACGAGAACAATGTTTTGGCATGCTACACGGTCTTCAAACGATTGTCTTCCAACAGGGCAGTTCCCTCAGTGGAATTGAACCGTTGCTGGGGCCTCTGCAGAGGGAGCTTGTTGAGGGAGGGTTTATTCAAACGTCGTTGATGACTTTTGGGTTACACTGTTCCTTCTCCCGCTCCTCCTCCTCCTCCTCCTCCTCTTTCTCCTCCTCCTCCTCCTACTGGTCCTCTCCTCCCCCTCTTCCTGTTCCTCCCCCATCCTCCTCCTCCTCCTCCTCCTCTTCCTCCTGCTCCTCCTCCTCTTCCACCTCCTCCCTCCTCTCCACTTTCTCGGTCTGAGTGTTACTCCCCTCTCTCCCAGGATCGTGTCAGAGCGACCACCCCGTGGCGTCTTACTTCAAGCCAGGGATTTCGAGTCATGCTGCTGCATGCTGGCGTTTCAATTGGACGGTGTCGTTGTTTAAGAATGGCGTTCCCGCCGCAACGTTGGCCACAGCTTAGGATCCACGCTGCACTTCCGTGTTCTACGCTGATGTGGCGCTCTCGCCCCAGTGCGGGCCACCATTGTGCGCCCGAGTCCTTCCTCGTCGCTGTCCCCTCCTCCACCTTCTCGTCGTTCTCCTCGTCGTTGTCCTCGTCGTTGTCCTCGTCGTTGTCCTCGTCGAGTCCCTTCCTCGTCGTTGTCCTCGTCGTTGTCCCCTCCTCCTGCTCCTCCCGCTCCTGCTGCTGCCGCTGCCCCTCCCTCCGCAGCGGCAGGCAGGAGCGCCGCCCCCCTGTGCGGGCAGGAATCATGTCCATAGCCACTGCGCCTTCGATTCTTGCTGGAAGGGGCGCCACAGGGCCGAGGTGCACTGGACATGGATAAACATCGAGCCTCCAGGGGGGCAACATTCTCCACATCCAGTGCGGCTCGGGCTTCTGGGGCAGGGAGCCCGGAGCTCCACACTGCAGTGGATACGATACCAGTGGATATGGGCATAAGCACTGCTCGCACCCTGGCCCGCGCCGCCGCCCCCCGCGCGCGCCCGCGGGCGGAGGACGCGGCAGCCACCCCGGGCCACCAAAGGGGCCCCGTTGCTGTTCCACGGGGGGGGGGGGGGCGGAACGGGGAGGCCACCTGTCCGCCCTGCTGCCCGAAGCTAAAAAAAAGTCAGGGGGGCGTAAGACCTGGGTACAGGGGGCTCGGAAATATCCGACGAGGTCGTCAACAGAAATGACGAGGCCGAGCCTGCATGTTGACGAGGCCTCCCGCTGCAGACATCCCACGAGACACCTCCTCGTCAAAACCCGAGGCGCGGTCGTCAAAAGACGATGGCGAACCCGAGTCCTGGCAAACCCGGGTCTTACGCTCCCCCGAAAGCGTTCGTGCTGCTGAGGGAGCCAGCATATCTGGCCGGCTACGGTGTGCACGAGGTGCGCGTCTGCGGCGCGGAGGTCGGGGAACGAGGCATCGGCGCAGCAGCTGCGCCATGTGCGGCGCAATCAACGCACGAGGCAGTAGCAATATGGGCGCTCAGGTAGGCACTCGGCATACAAGGACTTGAGGGATCCACGAACTCGGTGCGGAAGGTGAGACAAACCTTCTTCTGACGCGCGTGCAGTACTTTCCCCTTGCTGGGCTGCAGCCACTACCTCTTGCACATCGTGCTGATCCTCCTCCCCCTCCTGCTCCTCCTGCTGCTCCTCCTCGTCGTTCTCCTCCTCCTCCTCCTCATCCTCCTCCTTTTTCGCCTCCCCCTTCCCTTTTCTCCTCCATCCTCAGTCCTCTTTCCCCCTCATGATCATTCTCTCCATGCCTCCACCTTCCTTCCCGTCATCGCTGCTCCTTCTCCTCGTTCCTCCTCCTCCTCCTCCGCCTCCTCCAACGCAGTGGGCATCCTCGGTGAGACGCGATCATCCTCCTCCTCCTCCTCCTCCTCCTCCTGTTCCTCATCCTGTTCCTCCTCCTCCTCATCATCAGCATCCCCAGAATGATCGTCATCATCATTATCATCATCATCATCATAATGATCAGCAGCAGCAGCATCATCATCATCATCATCATCATCATCATTAGCAGCATCAGCATCATCAGCATCATCTCACCTCCACCCCACCCCACAACCACAACCATCATCATCATCATCATCATCATCAGCATCATCATCATCATCATCGTCATCAGAATCTTCATTATCATCATCATCAGCATCATCATCATCAACATCCTCATCATCATCACCACTATCATCACCGTCACCATCACCATCACCACCATCACCGTCACCATCGCCATCACCATCACCATCACCATCACCATCACCATCACCATCACCATCACCATCATCAACACCATCACCACCATCACCACCATCACTACCACCATCACCATCACCATCACAACTATTTAATCCCATCAACACCACTATCCTCCTCCTCCTCACCATCACCATAATCACCATTACCATCATCAGCATCAACAACATCAGCATCAGCATCAGCATCATCAGCATCATCAGCATCATCAGCATCCACGTCATCAGTATTATTATCATCATCTTCAGAATCATCATCATTATCATCATCATCGCCCTCATCACAACCACCACCGTCCGCGCGTGTATTTCCCGCGTGAAGAAACGGACTTTGGGTCCTTCCTTGGGGGGCCGTGGACACGTCAGAACGCGTGCCCCTTGCGCACACGCCAAAACGCGTGTTGGGTCCCTCCCTCCGCGCACGCTTTGTCACTCGTAGAAATTCCGACGCGCCCAACTTGAGCCCCCCCCCCTTTGGATGCTGTGGCCGCGAGCGACCGCGTACCCCGCGAGCAATCGCCAGGCGCATGCTGGGCCCCACCCCCCTCCGCGCACGTGCTGTCACGTGCAGGCAAGCCGACGCGCCCGAGTCGGGTCCCTCTTGGGGGCCGTGGACACACGTTGGGTCGGCCCTCCGCGCATGCACTTCCGCGCGTAGAGAATCCGAGGTCCGTGGGCACGCGAGAGCGCGTGCCCCGCGCGCACGCGCCAGGCGCATGTTGCCCCCCTTTTCCCGCGCACTTCTTTCGTTTTCCCAACCATCCTGTGGTGCTGGGTCCTCGTTTTGAAGAAACGGTCCCCGCGTCTCTTCCTCCCGTGCCCCCCCCCCAGTGGGGGTACCACATGCGTCCGCCACACCCAGTACAGCGTTTCGTGGCCCACTAGGGAGCTCCACCGAAGGTCCCAATGGGGTTGCCACATGCGTCCGCCACGCCACACCCAGTACAGCGCCCGTGGCCCCATAGGTAGCTCCTCGTGAGGCCTTAGTGGGGGTACCACATGCGTCCGCCATACCCAGTACAGCGCTTCGTGGCCCCATAAGGAGCTCCACGTAAGGTCCCAGTGGGGGTAGCACATGCGTCCGCCACACCCAGTACAGCGCTTCGTGGCCTCATAAGGAAGCCCACCGAATTCCCAGTGGGGGTAGCACATGCGTCCACCACATCCAGTACAGCTTTTCGTGGCCCCATGGGGAGCCCCACCCAAGGCCCCAGTTGGGGTGGCCACATGCGTCCGCCACGCCCAGTACAGCGCTTCGTGGCACAATAGGGAGCTCCACCGACGGCTCCAATGGGGGTGGCCACATGCATCCGCCACACCCAGTACAGCGCTTCATGGCCCATTGGGAGCTCCATCGGAGGCCACAGTAGGGGTGGCCACATGCGTCCGCCACACCAAGTACAGCGTATCGTGGCCAGTGGGACAGTCCGCATGCGTCCCGGACGCTCAATTTAGTACTTTCACCTACCCAGTATAGCGTTTCGTGGCCCCATAGGGGCCTCCACCGAAGCCCCCACTGGGACCGCCAGCATGCGTCCCGCACACGCAATGTGACATTTTCACCTACCCGGTACAGCGCTTCGTGGCCTCAATAGGGAGCTCCACCGAAGCCCCTAGTGGGACCGCCCACATTCGTCCCACACAACCAATTTGGCAGATTCACCCACCCACTACAGCGCTGCGTGGCCCCATTAGGAGCTCCACCGAAGCCCCCAGTGGGACCGTCCGCATGCGCCCCGGTAACCCAATTTGTCAAGTTCGCTCACCCAGTACAGCTTTTCGTGGATCCATAGGGAGCCCCATCGAAGCCCCAGTGGGACCGTCCGCATGCGTCACGGACGCTCAATTTGGCGTTTTCACCCACACAGTTTATCGCTTCGTGGCTCCATAGGGAGCTCCACATAAGCCCCCAGTGGGACCGTCCGCATGCGCCCCGGACGCTCAACTTGGCATTTTCACCCACCCAGCACAGCGCTCCGTGGCCCCATAGGAAGCTCCACCGACGGTCCCAGTGCTACCGCTCGCATGCGTTCCCCGCGCCCAGTGCAGCGCTTCGTGGCCCCATAGGGAGCATCACCGAAGAAGGCATAGACACCTGAAAACACGCGTTGGGCTCCTCTTGGGGGCCGTAGACACGAGAAAACACATGCCCCGCGCGCACGCGCCAGGCACGCGCGCCCCGCGCGCACGCGGTGGAACCACCCTCCGCGCACGACTTGTCACGCGTAGAGAATCCGATGCGGCCAAGTTGGGTCCCCCTTTGGGGGCCGTGGACACATGAAAACCCAGCCCCGCGCGCACACGGCATGCACGCGTGCCCCGCGCGCACGCGCCAGGGGCACGGTGGTGCCCCCGTCCGCGCACAGATTTTCACGCGTGGAGAGTCCGACGCGGCCAAGTTGGGCCCCCCCGTGGGGGCCGTGGACACGTGAAAACACATGCCCCCCGCGCGCGCGTTTTGCCTTTTTCCCCCTTCTGCACGCGCCTTGGTTCTCCCCTCCGCGCATCTATTTTCACGCGCGAAGAATCTGGCGCGGCGAAGTTGGGCCCTGCGCGGGCGGCCCCGTCGTGGCCCGAAAAACCTGGAAGCACGCACCGAACGCACGCGTGCTGAGACACATGTTCGCGACCCCCCCCTCCGCGGACAGATTTGCACGTAAGTCGGGCCCCTCGCCTACGGCCCTGTCGCGGCCAGAAGCACATGAAAACACGTGCCGGGCGCACGTGTGTCGAGACTCACGTCGAGCCCCCCCCACCCCACCCGGACGCGTATTTTTGTTCGAGTCCAATTCCGGCGCCAACTGCTCGACACCCTTCTGGTGTGGAGGGCCTGTGGCCCGCAAAATAAAAGGAAACCCTGGGCCAGAACCCGTACAAGGAAAAAGACATCGTATGCTGTTGTACCCAACTCAGCGGATTCTGGTAGGCAGGTCTCACCGTAACTGTTGCGCCATCCGCTCGTAAACTACATCGAAAAAAGCTTTCGTTCTGGAACATGTCGAAGACAAACTTGGCCACCCCTGGCTGGCCTTCAGAGGCTGCGAGGTCGCATAAGCGCTCGAAAGCGTAGTCGTTTAGCCTCTTCGCAATACTGGTCGGCTCGAGCCGCCCCTTGGAACATGATGGCGAGCCACTCCGTGGCACTCTTGACGATGAGAACCACCGACCCCGATCGGACTGCCCAGCGCTCCATCCCACGCGCCCAAGGTACCCTCGAGGCCCTTGCGGCGCCCCTGGCCTGTAAGTCAGTTCTGTTGGTGGCTCTCATATCTCAGGCACTTAGCCTAGTCGCTCTTCTGGTGGTCCTCGTAGCTCTCTGCCGGTGGCTCCCGTAGCTCCGCTCGAGGCCCTCGTAGCTCTGCCCACGCCCCTCGTAGCTCAGCTTGTTGTTTATTGCCCTCGTAGCTCAGCTGGTGGCCCTCGTATCTGGGCTGGCGGCGCTCGAAGCTCTGCTCGTGGCCTTTGTAGTTCAGCTAGTCGCCCTGGAAGCGTGGCCCGTGTAGCACAGCATGCGCTCGTAGATCGGCTGGTGGCCCTCGTAACTCGGCCAGGAGTCCTCGTGGCCCTGCTTGTGGCCCTCGTAGCTCAGGGCGTGGCCCCCGTAGCTCAGCAGGTGGCCCACGTAGCTCTGCAGGTAGCTCTCGTTGCTCAGCAGGTGGCCCTCGTATGGTGGCCCTCGAAATGCTGCTGGAGGCCCTGGACGCTCGGGAGGTATCCCTGGTAGCTCTGCTGGTGGCTCCAGTATCTCTGTCTGCGGTTTCCGTAGCTCAGCTCGTGGCACTCGTGGCTATGCCAGTTGCGCTGGAAGCTCTGCCTGTGGCCCTCGAAGCTCCGCTGGTAGCTTTCGTAATTCAGGTCGCCCTCGAAGCTCTGCTCGCGGACCTCGTAGCCCACCTTGTTACCCTCGCAGCTGCAGCTCAGCAGGTGGCCCACGTAGCTGAGCTGGTGGTCCTCGTGGACCTGCATGTGTCCCTCGTAGCTAAGCGCGTGGTCCTGGTTGCTGAGCCTGTGGTCTTCGTAACTCTGCAAGTGGCTCTTGTAGCTTAGCGGGTGGTCTTCGTGGCTCCGTTGGTGGCCCTCGCAGCTCGGCTGGTGGTCCTCGTCGACCTGCTTGTGTTCCGTGTAGATCTGCGCGTGGTCCTGGTAGCTCAGCCTGCGGTCTTCGTAAGTCTGCTGGTAGCTGTCCAAGCTCAGCTAGTGTCTCTTGAAAGTGGGCTGGTGGTCCTCGAAGCTCTGCCTCTTGCCGTCGTAGCCCTGCCTCTTGGCCATCTAAGTTCTGCTGGAGGGTCTGCAGGCTCTGCCTCTTGCCGTTGAAGCTCTGCTGGTGGCCTCCGAGGCTCAGCTGGTGACCCTCGAAGCTCTGCTGTTTGCCGTCGAAGCTCTACTACAAGGGACCCTCGAGGCTCAGGCAGTGGATCTTGAGGCTTTGCTTCTTGCCGTCGAAGCTCTGCTGGTGGCCTTCGTGGCTCAGCTGGTGGTCCTCGAAGTTCTGCTGGTGGCTCTCGGAAAGCTGGCATGGTGAGCGCAGGGTGAGGAAGCCGATCGCGGCGTAGCCGTCGTAACCGTTGTGCTCATTGTAGCCGTTGTAGGCGTCGTAGTCGTCGTAGTCGTCATCGACGTAGGCGGCGTGGCGGTGGTCCACCAGAATGCCAACGACAATGTGCTTCGTAACCCCCTCGGGCTGATTGGTATTGCCGCGCCTTTTGTCGTACGCTGTGTTGTCGTAACTTGTGTTGTCGTACTTTGTAGCGTACTTGGTGTCGTACTTTGTGATGTAGTTGCTGTCGCACGTGGACGCCATCGCGAGGGCGGTCGCGGCAACGATAACAATGTTGGCGGATCGCCGTTGTATCCCATGTCATCGGGTCGCGGTCGTGTGCCCCGCTCATGTTGGGGCCACGTCTGTTCGCGCCTGGGCTCTTCCCTGCGTGTGTGGACTCGGCACACTTGCAAGGTGGTCTCCTCCGGGGTGGGTGGGTCTCGCAACGTTGGCTTCCTGTGGTTCCCAAGGCATCTCACGCCGATCTTGGTGATGCTGCGGTAGACGGTACCGTGTTCCACGCGGGTCGTGAAGCATGTGGTGGCGAACGTATCGTGCGGCGCGCCGTCCGCCACGTGGCGGACAGCGCGCACGCGCATGCCCCCCCCCCTCCCCCCCTCCAGCGGGCGGTGGGGAGCACCCGGGCGCGGGGGCCACAGTGGCCCTCTCGAGCCGAAATGACTACGGACGCTGCTGTTCCTCCTCGTCCTCCCTCCTCATCCTCGGACTCTTTCTCCTGCTCTTCTTCTGGCTCCTCCGCCACCTCCTCCCCCTCCTCCTCTTCCTCCTCCTCCTCGTGTACACAGCTCTCCTTCTGTGATTGAGCATGAGGCCATGTGGCCATTTTGGGGGTTCCATGTCCGCGAAGACAGCCGTCGCTCCGCCTCCCCTCCCCTCCTCTCTCCCTCCGCGTCCGCTCCCTCCTCTCTTCTCCCCCCCTCTCCTCCCCTCCCCTCCCCTCCTCTCCTTTCTTTCCCCTACTCTCCCCCTCCCTCCTGCCCTCCTCCCCTCCGCTCCGCCTCCTCCGCTCTCACGGGGGGGGGGGACAGAGCTTCCCTTGGGGGGGTCTGCTGCCGCAAGGATGCCTTTCTCTCGGCTGCACGCAAGAGTGACCCTGGGTAAGAGTGACCTTTGCTTCGCGGCTTTTGGGGGGCCGCGGGGAGACCACACCTGGGCGCGCAAGCCGCTGCCACCGCCTCGTTCTCAGCCATCTGAGGGCCCACCTGTGCCCGCACCAAAAGGTCACTCCGGCGAAAGGTCACTCTTTACGTTTATAAAGGGGCCCCAGAACACACAAATAAATACACACAAATACAAAGATTCCCAATATTTTCTAATGTTTTCTGAGGTTTTGTCTTCCCCCCCACTTCCAATATTTTCGCATATTTTCCTGGGGATCGACGATTACGTGTGTCTGTGTGTTTCTTTTTCCTCCTGAGTCTAGTCGATTCTCTTGGGGGTGAGCGTCCACGATCCGCCGAAGCCGCACCGCTCCCGTGCCTCCAGGCCCCCGGGGGCCCGCTGCGCCTCCGCGGCTCGTCGACACCCGCGCGGGTGGCGCAGGCGGGCTGCCGAGCGGAGGCTGCGCGTGCAGACGGCTGCTGCGGCAGGGAGAGCAGCGGCATCGACGACGCGTCGGTTCGGGGACCTGAAGCCTGCGAGATCCTGCGCCCAAACCCGGGTCAATGCGACCCTGGCCCGGCCCTGCAGGATCCTGCACCCACACCCGGGCCAATGCGACCCTGGCCCTGCAGGATCCTGCAAGATCGGGCGCTCTGGCTGACCCCGTCTGCATTGAATCCCCGTCTCTTGAGCCCCGATCGGCCACGCGGCGCCATCCTCCGGCCCCGTCGACTCCCGCGGCTGCCCGGAGCCCGCTCCGGAGGCCTGAACTGCGGTCCCCGGGGGAGGCCTCCGGAGGCCTCTGAGGGGGTCCTCCTGCCGGTGCCGCCCCCCCTCCCCGCTCGAGACATCCTCCCGCCCCGGCTCGGCGAGGCATCATGGACCTCATCGCCGGAGGCTGCAACGCTGGCGGTGGTGGTGGTGGTGTCGCTCTTCTCTCCTGCCACTGTAGACAAGCGCGCTCCACGACTCGCCAAAAGGAAGTGCTCGCAAATAGCCTGGATCCGACGCGGGGGATTGACGAGCCACTACAGCGGCGAACACATGTTTTTCGGACGTTTGCGAGTAGGCACTTTGTGAGTAGTGGAACGCGCTCGGTGAGACTGAGGGGGGGGGGGCCTCTGGAGCCCCTCGGGTGGAGGACGACGACAGCGACGACGACGGCCGCCCCGCGCGCGGCTTGGGCGGATCACCGCCGGCGACCCGGGGACCTGCCCGGGGCTGTGCGGCCACTTCTGGGCGGCGCCGGGGCCTCGCAAGGCCGGGAAGGAGAACCTCCCCCTCCTGGTCCTCCTCCTCCTCCTCCTCCTCCTCCTCCTCCTCCTCCTCCTCCTCCTCCCCCTCCTCCTCCCCCCCTCCTCCTCTTTGTTTCTGAAGACCTTGTGCCGTCGCCAGTTGCGCCAGGATTATCGGCGGTTCCTAGGTTTTGTTTTCCTTGAAGGGTACTCCCTTGGGTGCCTTGACATCGTTCCTGTACGAGGCGTTGCCCCGGTTCCCTCGGTCCCTGGTCTTGGTTCCCTGGATGTTTCCTTAGAAGGCGTTGCCCCAATTCCCTTGGTTCCTTTGTCTTGGTGTCTTGGTTCCTTGGTCTTGGTTCCCTGGCTTCTGGTGCGTTACACTGAATCCGTATAGTAAGGATGCGCGATAAGGATGCAAGGGCCTTGGACGCCCATTTCGAAGTTTTTCGAGCGGGGCGCGGCCAACGAAAGTGGCCAAGGATGGACCAAGGAGGCAAGGATGCAAGGATACCCTTGGGAAGGTAGCCCATCCTTGCTATGCGGGTTGACTGTAGCTCCTTGGTATCGCTTCTTGGTTCTCTCGCAAGTTGGCTGTGCCTTGAGGGTTCTTACGCGCTTATGAAGTATACAAGGAGGTTCCCCATGGTTCCCCAGCTTCGTTTCTTTACAGGGCATCGCTGGGATTCTTGGGTCTCACGTTCCTCGGGTTCCCCGTGTTCCTCGGGACCCTTCGTATTGTTTCCTGACTGTTCCCCCATTCGGCTTTGCGACTTGCAAACGGGGGTCTTACTTGTATTTTAAAACAAAAGAACAGTGGGTGCCAGATGCGGTCGTCGCCAGGGTTTTCTGGGGGTCCTGGGTCTTATCTCTTTACGAGCACGGTCACCAAGATTCCTCGGCTCCTTTTTACAAGGCGTTGCCCAGGCTCCCGTGGTTCCTTGGTCTTGATTCCTTGGTTCCTTGGTCGTGGTTCCTCGGTTCCGTTGCCTCGGCCTCTTGGTTACATGGTCTTGCTTCCTTCGTTCCTTGGCCTAGTTCCTTGGTTCTTTGGTCTTGCGCCAGGAGGCAGGCGGTGCGCGGCGGACGCGGAGGCAGGAGGATAATTAAAGAAAAGGAGCCGGCGACTTGGGGAGGACGCGGTCCTCCTCATCCTCCTGCTCCTCATCCATGTCATTTGCCATGACACCCTTGTCCTCGCCCTCCTCCACGGCCGCCTGCTCCTCTTCGCCGTCGAGGTCGTCGCCGTCCTCCTCCCACGGAAGTATCGGCACGGCATCTTCGACATGCACCCCCTCCCTCCGCCTCCCCATCCCCGTCCTCCCCCTCCGCCGCCTCCCGCCCTCCCTCCCTCCCTCCTCCGTCCTTCCTTCCTTCTCACGCCCCTGCGAAGCGCCCCGCTTAGGGGCACTACACTTAAGTCGGGCCTGTCCCCCTACAGGGGGATTGTCGACGAAAAATAAAGATACCCCCAAATAATCCAAACATAATCCAAAAATAGTCTAGGGACTATTTTGTTAATATGTTTTACCTTTTTGGGGTATGTTTAGGGTATTTGTTATTTCTCGTCGAAAATCCTCCTGTAGGGGGACAGGCCCGACTCAAGACTACACACCTGCTGCACTACACGCGTCCCTCCTGCCCCTTCTTCTCGTCCCTGATCCTCCCCTCCCCGACCCGACTCCATCATCGGAGGGCGGTCGGTCCCGTGCCTCCCCTCGGGGCTGCGGCCCCCCTGTGGCGGTAACCTCTGCGCGTGCCTCGCCCGCCGCTGCCCCTCTGCAGCGCCCGCCGGCGCGAACGACTGGCCCCCGGACACCGGGCGGCGCTCCTGGAGCACCCTGCAGGGGGGTCCGCTTCGCACGCACGGGGGCTGCACATCCACCGCAGCGGCGCCCCGCCAAGGCGCCGTCCCACGGACAACCCCCCGGACGGACAACCCGGACAGCCCGTGACGGCGCAGCGGCCGCCCCGGACAGTCTCTTGGACGGTCGGGGATCAGGACGACCCCGACGACCCCGCCAGACAACCCACATTGGACAAGCCTCCCCGGGATTTTTGCTCCATAAGATACAGGCCGCGGAACAAGAAAGCGAACACTCATGCCAGATCCATCTGTCCACGCCTCCCCCCCTCCCCCAGTGTTCTAAGCTGGCGGTGGGCCTGATGAGCTGCGCCTCGAGCGCAGTCCCCCCCCCCATCGTGCCAACTCTGAGCTTGCGGGGGAGGGGGGGGAGGGGGGGGGTCCTCCTGCTCTTCCTCCTCCCACTCCTCCTCCTCCTCCTCCTCTTCCTCCTCCTCCTCCTCCTCCCCTCGAGCTGGGCTCGCTGGGCCTCCTCTCCTGCAGCCGAGCCGCACCCCTCGCGGCAGCGCACGGGGCCGCGTGCCGCGGGCCCGCCCCCCCGAGACCTGCGAGCGGGGCGCGCGCCCGGCTCCCCTCGCGGACAGAGGGGCTCGGCGTGCGACGTTTTTTTTGGCGAGCAGGGCCGGGCGACGAGCGCTACCGCAAGCGGACCGAAGAGGCGCCCGACCCCGTCGGGCACCCTGGGGAGCTGCGCGATACGCCGCGCCGCCAGCGCCGCGAATTCGGAAACGCTGCCCCCAGCGCAGCGCACGTCGTGCATCGAGAGCAGGGCTAGCCCCCGCGCCGGCAGCCGCTCCCTCCACCCTGGGCTCGGCGTGCGACGCACAACGGGTCCCGCCGACGCCAAGATCTGCAGCAGGACTCGTGAGGCGCAAACTCTCTTGTCTCTCTTTTGTTGTTTGTTCTCTCGCTATGTGTCCTCTCTCTCTCTATCGCTCTCTCTCTCTCTCTCTCTCTCTCTCTCTCTCTCTCTCTCTCTCTCTCTCTCTCTCTCTCTCTCTCTCTCTCTCTCTCTCTCTCTCTCTCTCTCTCTCTTTATATATATATATCTCGCTATGTCTATATGATATATATATATATACAGACATGTATATATACATATATATAGACATGTCTGTATGCATACCGTTCGATGTGTTCTCTGTGTGTCTCTCTCTCTCTCTCTCTCGTTCTCTCTCTCTCTCTCTCTCTCTCCTTCTCTCTCTCTTTCTCTCTCTCTCTCTCTGTCTCTCTCTCTATCCCTCTCTATCTCTGTCTCTCTCTCTATCCCTCTCTATCTCTCTAGATCGCCACGTGTGTCTCCCATGTTTGTTGCGTTCTCACTCTCTTTCTCTCTCTCTCTCACTCTCTCTCTCTCTCTCTCTCTCTCAATCGACACGTATAGGCGTATGAACACATATATATATATATATACACACTCCTAAATGTATGGCCAATGATTATCTGTCCCCCTCTCTCTCTCTCTCCTCACATCTCAAATCCTTTCCATAATTCCACACTCTGAATCTAACCCTCGTCTTTCCAATGACTCTGTCCGGAAGATGTCCCGCCCTCTCCACGCACCGTTTTTCACACGGGCTCGAGCATCGGTGACATTGGTATGTTTGTGTGTATTCGGGTTTTTCGGTGTTCAGAACGGTATTCCCGCTGCAACCTGGGCCTCATTCTCGGATCGGCGCTTTGCCCCCGTCGATTCCAATGACGCTCTCGCCTAGCGCGGGCCAAAATTCTGCACCCGAGTCCTTGTTCATCGGTGTCCACCCCCCTCGTTTCCCCTCCTCCGCCTTCCTCAAGTCCTCCTGCTCCTCCCGCTCCTTCCACGCCAACTCTTGCTGTTGCTGTGAGTCCTTGTCCTCCTCATTCTTAATCCTCCCGTTCCTTCTGCTCATCATCCTGCTCACCCGCCACCTCCTCCTACGTACGCAGCTCCGATTTTCCGATTGTGCATAACACGATGGATGTGTTCGGGGAGGTCCAGGTCGGCTATGACAGGCGTCCGGGGATAGAGAAACCTTCGCGCAATAGGAAAGGATCGGAGGGATCGGATGCCAGATGTGGCCCGAACGCATCTCGCGTGTCCCCTCTGTCTCTCTCTCTCTCTCTATCTCTGTTCTCCGTTTCATTGTTTCTTTTGTTTCTCTCTCTCTCTCTCTATCTCTCTCTCTCTCTCGCGCGTCCTCTCTCTCTCTCTCTTTTTCTCTTCTCTCTAGCCTTGGCTCGAGCCCACCCCCACCCTGTGGTGCGCGAGCAGCTGCGAAGGCATCCAACCCTCCCAGGGCCATCTCAAAAAAAAACCTCCCTCGTAAGGCCGGACTTGGCCCCGGGACCGACCCTGACCGATACCTGCCGTTCCCCACCCCTCTCTCCTCCTCCTCCTCCTCCTCCTCCTCCTCCTCCTCCTCCTCCTCCTCCTCCTCCTCCCTCCTCCCTCCTCCTCCTCCTCCTCCTCCTCCTCCTCCTCCTCCTCCCTCCTCCTCCTCCTCCTCCTCCTCCTCCTCCTCCTCCTCCTCCTCCTCCTCCTCCTCCTCCTCCTCCTCCTCCTCCTCCTCCTCCTCCTCCTCCTCCTCCTCCTCCTCCTCCTCCTCCTCCTCCTCCTCCTCCTCCTCTCCCCCCTGTGCCGCTCGCCGCGGCCGCGCCACGGACAAGAGCCCCCCGCGCGACGAGCACCGCTCCTTCCGCAAAAGGGGCCCACGCGCCGCTGAGCAGACACGAGCGTGTGCTGGCAGAGATGCGTGCGCTGCCGCCCCCCTGTGCAGGTGGCCCCGACCGCACCCACCTACGTGCACACTACGAGCTCACAACCAGAGTCCCTGACAAGTTTATACTGGCTGGGAATACTAGGAACAAGTAGTTGTGTGTACATATATATATATATATATATCAGAGTGAGGGGGACGAACGGTCGTTCACTGTCCCTGGGCGCGTGGCTGAACTGGGAATTCACGATGCGGATTCTAATTGTTGTCGTTGCTGGTTGGCTGTTGTCGCTGTTGTTTGTATTGCTGTTGGTGGGGTGTTGGTGGTGGTGGTGTTGTTGGTGGTGCTGCTAGTGTTGTTTGTGATGGTGCTGTTTGTGGTGTTGTTGTTGTTGTGGTTGTTGTTGCTGCGGTTGAACTCTCACTACTGAGAAAAAAGAAATCACTATTCTTGATCCCCCCTCCGTAGACCATTGTTTTTCAATGTAAATGCTTCCTCTGGGGCTCGCACCCGGTTTTTCACATATATATATATATATATATACATACATACATATACATATGAATATAGTCTACCGATGCACACACATATATATATATATATATATATATATATATATATATAAAACAAGGACAGCCACTAGGGTCAAACTGCGTTGCTGGCCTTCGGATTACAACAACAACAACAACAACGGCTCCCGCCTGAGACTTCCTCACGCTTTAGCCAGGACCCCCGCTCCCGCCTGAGACTTCCTCGCATGTTACTATGGAATCACGCTCTCGCTTCGGACTTCCTTACAATTCATTCAGGAATAGCTTCCTCGGCGCTCTGGAATCGAGCTCTCGCTGGAGATTTGTGTGCAATTTGCTCAAGAATCGCGCTCCTGCGCTGGAGCCCCCCGAAATTTACTCGACCGCCGCGCTCCTGACCCTCAGGCGCCCAGGAGTCGCGGTCACGCTTAAGATTCCCTCACAGCTTACTTGGAATCGGGATCTCGCGGCCCGTCGTGGCCCCGTTGCAGCCCTTCGTGGCCCCCTCGCTGCCCTTCGTGGCCCCATTGCAGCTTTTCGTTGCCCCCTCGCTGCCCTTCGTGGCCCCGTTTCTGCCCTTGGTGGCCCTCTCGCTGCCTTTCGAGGCCCCATTGCCGCCCTTGGAGGTCCCCTCGCTGTCCTTCGTGGCCCTGTTGCAGCGCTTCGTGGCCCCCTCGCTGCCCTTCGTGGCCCCGTCGCAGCCCTTCGTGGCCACCTCGCTGCCATCCGTGGCCCCATTGCAGCCCTTCGTGGCCCCCTCGCTGCCCTTCGTGGCCCCGTTGCTGCCCTTGGTGGCCATCTGCCCTTCCTGGCCTCGTTGCTGCCCTTGGTGGCCTCCTCGCTGCCCTTCGTGGCCCCGTTGTGGCCCCCTCGCTGCCCTTCGTAGCCCCGCTCTCGCTCCCGCTCTCGCTCTCGCGTTCGCTCGTCGTCGTCGTCGTCGTGGTCGGTCCCTTGTCCGTACCGCTTGGGGTCGGGCTGCCGCCGGTCAGCGCTGCCGCTGGCCAGGCCGACGGTCCGCGGCCGCCCCGCCGCTTGCCGGGGCCCAGCCTGCAGGGAAGAAAAATATATCCTCCAAAAGGGGTACGATCGATGACAAAGAGGGCGGGTATCGAGGGTTTGGGAAACACACGTTGAATAACGCTCGAGCAGATAATAGCGAACAGTCTTACAATGATTGTTGTTGTTGTTGCCGTTGATTTGCTGTTGATGTTATTGTAGTTGCTGCAGATGTTGTAGTTGTTATAGTTGTTGTAGTTGTTGTTGTTGTTGTGTTTGTTGTTGGTGTTGGTGTTCTTATTGGTGGTGCTGTTGTTGTTTCTGTTGTTGTGGTTGTTGTTGTGGTTGTCGTTGTTGTTGTTGTGGTTGTGGTTGTGGTTGTTGTTGTGGTTGCTGCTGTTGTTGCTGTTGTTGCTGTTGTTGATGATGTTGTTGTTGTTGTGGTTGTGGTTGTTGTTGTTGCTGCTGCTGCTGCTGTTGTTGTTGTTGAACTCTCATTCTTGAAGAATAATTATTGTTGATCCCCCCCACCGGTGCACATTGATTTTTTTCGATTGAAGTGCCACCCCCGGGGCTCGCACCTTGTTTTTTCTCAAGGAAAGTCTTCCTGCTCAAACTGTGCCCCTGCCCCCCGGGCTACAACAACAACGGCTCCCGCCTGAGACTTCCTCGATTTTTACTCAGGACCCCCGCTCCCGCCTGAGACTTCCGCGCAATTTACTCAGGAAAGGCGCTCCCGTCTGAGACTTCCTCGCAATGTAATCAAGACCCCCGCTCCCGCCTGAGACTTCCGTGCAATTTACGTGGGAACGGCGCTCCCGCCTGAGACTTCTTCGAATTTTACTCAGGACCCCCGCTCCTGCCTGACATTTCCGCGCAATTGACTCAGGAACGGCGCTCCCGCCTGAGACTTCCTCGCAATTTAGTGAGGACCCCCGCTCCCGCCTGAGACTTCCGTGCAATTTGCTCAGGAACGGCGCTCCCGCTTGAGACTTCCTCGCAACTTAGTCAGGGCCCCCGCTCCGCCCGAGATTTCCTCACAATGTACTCAGGACTGCGCTCTCGCGTGCGACGTCCTCACAAATTATTCTGGAATTGCGTTTCGGCGCTCAGGAACCACGCACGCGCCAAGGACGCCTTCACAACGTGGTATCTTCCCTCTTCCTTCGTCCTTCCCCCTCCCCTTCCTCCCACTCTCCCTCGTTCTTCCCCTCCTCCTCTTGCAGGGCCCGCGCCAATTCCAATGGCGGGCAGAGAGATGTACGCCCCCGAAGGATTGTCCGCCCGTTCCGGTTTGCCCGTACGTCTAAGCCCGCCGGCCCCAGCAAAGAGAAATAATCCCCCCGAAAGGGGTGTGATCGAAGACGAAGAGGGCGGGCATCGAGGGTGTAGGGTACACGTGTTGAATGACTCGCGGGCAAGTAAGAGCGTACAGCCTTAAAATGGTTGTTGTTGTTGTTGTTGCTGTTGTTGTTGTTGGTGTTGTTGTTGTTGTTGTTGTTGTTGTTGTTGTTGTTGTTGTTGGTGTTGGTGTTGTTGTTGTTGTTGTTGTTGTTGTTGTTGTTATTGTTGTTGTTGTTTGGCGTCGTCCCCCACGCGACCCACCCGCGACCCACCCGCGAGCCGCCCGCGACCCGCCCGCGACCCACCCGCGAGCCGCCTGCGACCCAGCCCGCAACCCACGCGCGACCCGCCCGCGACCCACCCGCGAGCCGCCCGCGGCCCACCCGCGACCCACCCGCGACCCACCCGCGACCCGCCCGCGACCCGGCCGGCGACCCACCCGCGACCCACCCGCGACCCACCCGCGACCCACCCGCGACCCAACCCACAACCCACCCACATTTCTTTAACGAAAAAAATCGGCGCCTGCGGCGGGCCCGCTGTAGAATTTGTAAATTTATGCTCCTGCGGCGGGCTCTTCAGGGCCTCGCAGACTGCCGACGTCCAAGCCGCACACCTCCACTCTTATCCGTAACTGCGGGGTGCTACGTATATATAACTAACGCAATGCCAGCCTCCAGCGCTTGTGTGACAAGTGTGAGATCAGCTGGGCGCTGGATCACCAGCGACGCACCAGGGGCCAACGCACGGGTGGGGCGCCGACCCCACCTCGGGACGGACGTCCTCAAGACGCTGCGGAGGCACATCCCCCAGCCTCGACCCAAACGATTGGTCCGTCCCAGCCTCAGCTCGCCCGACCCGCAGGACAGTAGGCGATATAATAATTACCAGCAGCTCGCTCCACGGCCATGGTGACAGCGAGCAGCTGTTTTCGCAACTTCGTCGACAGGATGCCCCACTGGCTGTGATCCTCCTCGGCCGTAAGATCAGTGAGTACCTTGGCGCGGAGATGGCTCAACGAGGGGGCCGCGCTGCTCAGGCCGATGCCATCTACTCGCTCTTGCGCTGTTCAGGCCGATGCCATCTCCTCGCTCTTCACGTAGCACTTCTCGGGCGTCGCCCCGATCAACGGAGTATGTCACAGTAACCCTGACGCTGGTGGGCCAAACTGCCGCACGAGATCGGTACCAGCTCTCCACGAAGAACCAAGCACGGTTGGAGCCAGACGCGGCCTTTCAAAACGCATTCGCCAACATCTTCGCAGCACACTTTTCCAGCGTGGCCATAAAGGAGAGAGCCCCACCAGGCTCAGACGACATGGGACCACGAATGGGAAGCGCATGCTCTGCGTCACCAGCGGCGTTGTTCCCACCGACGCGGACACCGTCCTGGCTGCGCTAGGCTGCGCAACCGCCACCTTTGAACTCAGATACCGCACCAAGATCGACGACGCCGCACGCTCAGACGACGTCACCGTGACTGGGTACAAAGGCACCAGCATCACCCCCGCCGACGCCTGCACCGAATCCCACCGCCTTGGCGTCCTCGGCGCCGTCAAAGGTCACAAGTGCCAGACCGTCCGTGTTCGGCGTGGCGCCGTCGCCATCGCACTGTGCGGTACGGCAGCCGCGCTGGCCGTCCAACGATACCGCATCGCAGGCATCGAGCCACAGGGTGCTGCGGTCACTCACGGGCCCCCAGTGTCCCGCCGAGGCCCACCACGTCGGGCAGCACAAAGGCTCCGCAGGGCACTGCGCCCTGGCGCGGGCGGCCAAGCACCGTACCAGCACCACAGTCGCCGTACGCGGGCACGGTTAAAACGTGGCAGAAAGGACGGCTGGGAAGGACGCAAGTCCCTTGGAGGCCGAAGTTGGATCTCTTGGTCGACGGGCGACCCGCGAAAACGACAAAGGACGGGTCGCAGTGGCGAGGACAGCCTCGCTTCTCTCCCGGCCGCCTGGGACGACGTCCGTGTGGGCCAGCGTACCGCGGCACCCTCCACCACCGTGCTGATGGCCTCCGTCCCGGCCGCCACCGGCACCTCCCACCAGGCGCGGCTGTAAGGCTGCTCGCTTCACCCCGGAATCGCTGTGCAAATACCTCCCTTCGTGGGGCCCGCGTGCCCTGGAAGGTGTCCCTCACCGCTGTTCCCGAGACGGGCGCGGTCCACATCTCGCGCACTCGCTCTCTCCACCAGCTCTCTGCATCGCCATCCCCCCCTCCAACCTCCTTCCATCCACCTTCCCCTCGCTGCCGCCCCCCTGCCCACAATGCGGACGGGAACGCTTGCTCAGCGTGTCGCCACGGCGGCCCCGGCGACACGCTGAGCAGGGCTCGGCGTGTAATAGCGCTTCGCTCTGCTCCGCGGGGCGGGAGGCTCGGAAAGGCTCGGGACGTTGCGCCGAGGCACGGTGGGCCAGAACCGGCGGCGCGACACGCGATCCAAAAGTTCCCGACCGCACTCCACCCTGCGGGGAACAGTGCCCCACCGCGAGCTCTGGAGACCAGATCGCACCGCGGCCCGCACGGTGCGGTCGGGGGGCCGAGCACCGCGCGCTTCGCGGTCATCGACTCCAACCACGCGGCCGTCTCCTGCGCGGTGGCCGCGCGAAAAACTGGGCAGCGAGCGGAGCGGACCACATCAACCTGTTCAGTCATGTTGAAAATTCTGCACCGTAATGGGCGTCAAGCCAAAACCTTGGACATAAGCGAATGGCTTGGACTTTGCACATCTCCGTCGGCTTAATCGGCAAGGCGTTGAACCACCTTGACGTCCCTTTTTTGGTGGCCCCGCAGAGAAAGGCGCTGAAGGTCGGGGGCGGCCAAGAGGGGGTCGTGCAAGAGGGGGGGGGGGGGCGCAAATCATGGCCGGCGGCATTTGCGCGGCCCAGGGGGAGGCTGGGGACGCAATGAAATAAGACGAGGCGCCATGAAATCTGGGGAGACATCATGGCCCACGCCATGATATCCCCCCTCCACCCCTAGTTGTCACCCCCCTCTTGGCCGCCCCCGAGGAGGAGGAGGAGGAGGAGGAGGAGGAGGAGGAGGAATGCCCTGGGAGGCCCCAGGAGGTCCTGGGAGGCTCAAAGGCTCCAGGAGGCCCGAAGAAGCCCCAGGAGGCCCCAGGAGGAGGCAGGAGGCCAACGGAGGAGGCAGGAGGAGGAGCAGGAGCAGGAGCAGGAGGAGGAGGAGGAGGAGGAGGAGGAGGAGGAGGAGGAAGCGCTCCGGCTTCACGCCCGACCAGGTGTGCGCGATGCCGTCCAGCGGAGGCCCCTGCCTGGCCAGCGGCGCGGCCCGCGACCCCGTGGCGCCGCCCACGGTGCTGCACAGGCCTGCGCGGCGGCGGAGGCGGGACCCACACACAGACATTCATTGGGCGCATGTAAAGGGGCCCAGGGAGACACACACACACACACACATATATATATATATGTATTATATATATATATACATTAGCACAAATCCAAGGATCCCCTATATTTTCCGTTATGTTCTGCGTCTTCGTCTTCTCCCCCACACACTTCCCATATCTTCCAATCCTTTCCTGGGAATCGACGATTAGTTGTGCTTGTGGACTTGTTCCCCTCCTGATCGTCCTCCTGCTACTGACTCTCCTGCTCTGCAGGGCACGGAGGCGACACCTGCGTTATAGTCAGATGGTTTCGCAGCACCTCGTGTAAGACGCCTGGGCCGATCTCCTCTCCTACTCAAGGAGTTGCGCGACGGTTGACAAAATCATGGCAACAGATGTGCACATCATTTTCGCCACTACCTCCAGTACCAACACCCTGACAATCAGGTCAACCTTGTACCTCGACAGTGCCGTCTTCGTTTGAGTGCGTAAATCGCGACTTGCACGAACACAGCCAGCTGTAAGTGTGTCGGGCACGTTGTCGGGTACAGCGGCAAGTACTTCGCCGAGAGCAGCAACTGGCAATCAGGATAGTTCTTCGGGTGCATCGTCAGGCACGCTGTCTGGTGCAGTGTCTGGCGCTGCTGGCATCGTACTAGTGTCACGCCCTTCTGTCGCTCGTCAATGTTCACGCGTAAGATGAGGCGACGATCGCGGCAGTCGTCGCAATCTGCCCCACTTCCAGTTGCTCCTCAACGAGGGACCTCCCCTTTATGCGGTTGACAAACACCACAAACTCGTCGCTTGCAAGGGGCGGCGCCAGAGGCACCGCCTGGAAGGTCCGGCGCCGATCCAATGAATCCGCGCGAATATTTGAATCCTCCTCCTCCATAAATCCGCGATGTATCGTGTATGTCGCTTCTTCTTCCTCGAACTGTGTATTGTCTACTGCGCGGCAGGGGCCCAAGGACGGAGGAGGCGGCACGGCGGGCGTGTGCCGAGGCGGCGGCCTCCGCTCTGGCGGTGGGCGGCACGGGGCTCGGAGGCGACAGCGGCGCTGCAGGTACAGTAGGGGCCCGACCACAAGAAACCTTCCACAAGAAACCGAGCCCTGAGACCCCAGGACGGTCATTGGTTTTTGGTGTGGGAACGCCACGCTGTTCATAGCCGAGCCATCGAAACCCAACAAACCCAGGCCACCCTGGAGGCAAGCAGGGTGTTTCTTGGCATGGGCCTCCACTGTATCTGGGCAGCTGTCGTCTGGCAGTGTTCTGTCGGGAACTGTTGCACGGCGTGTCGCGGCGGCGGCCCTGGCGAGACGCTGCGCCCTGCGAGCGGAGGGCGCCGCGCTCCGCTCTGCGGGCCGGGAGGAGGCCGGGCACGACTCGGGACGCTGCTGCTCGGGAACTGGGACGTGGTCAGCGTGTCGCCCCGAGGCGTACGTAGTGAGCCAGAACGAGCGGCGCGACACGCCAAGCCACAGTCGCCACAATTTCCGACTGTATCGCTGTGAATCCATCGGGGTGCACGGGTCACTTGCAGGAGCCGTCACAACATCGAAGCGACAAATCGGATCGGATCGGGACACGCATCGAATCCGGCCGCATCGGCAAGGAGCCGGAATCGAATCAGATCGGTTGCGCCCGTATACGCACCTCCGCTTTGCAATCACTGGGCCGCATCGGACCGCATGGAAATCGAGATCGAATCGGATCGAGCTGGGTGGACTCGGCATCGGATCGGGCCGATCGAATTGACATTGGGCCCTGCCTTGCTGTTTGCTGCGCGTAAGCCGAAGCGTTACGGTCAAAGAGAGAGCGCGTTCGTGGTCGCGAGCTAGGAACGAATCCGTGGACACGTCGGAACCGTCCCCCAAAAAAACATGTGAAGCACTGGGAAAACTAGACCCCTGGGCGCTGGCCTCTTGAACCCTTGGGGGGGGTCCTTCCAGGGGAGGAGGATTGTGCTTGATCCAACTCAAAAAGAATCCTGCTATAGCTGGATCCATATCTGCTTGATTCCAATTCCGGCTCGATCCAGCTCAAGCGGAATCCTACTATAGTTTGATCCAAGTTCAATAGCACGCTAGTCGGGTTCGATGCAGCTCTAATATGTAGCACGCCGCCTCTGCGGATGAGAGTGATGGGGCGGGCGCGGGGTAGGTCGTGGGTGGGTCGCGGGCGGGCCGCGGGTGGGTCGCGGGCGGATCGCGGGTGGGTCGCGAGTGGGTTGCGGGTGGGATTCCCGCGCGATTCATGCAGGACTCACGCTTCAGCAACCTGCCTGCTCGGCCTGGCCACCTGGACCCGCATGCCCGACCCGCCCGTTAGGGTATACCCGCCCGATCAGCCCGGGTTCTGCCACGTGGTTTCTGCTTTGACCCCTCTCCTGCTAATTTCTCTTGTGCTCTATCGTTCTCCATCCCCCTCCCATCCGTCCTCTCTTCCCCTGTTGTCGGGGCTGCGCTACATGCGCGTGGCAGGCAAGGATGAGATACCCCCAAGATGGCACGATCGAAGACGAAGAGCGCGGGTACCGAGGGTGTGGGCTATACGTGTTGAGTGGCACGCGAGCAGATAGGAGCGAACAGGTTTAAAATGATTGTTGAATTTCCATGTGCAAAGAATAAGTATTGTTGCCCCCCCCCTGCCTAGTAGCCATTGTGTGTTTTGGTGCTCCTCCCAGGACTCGCACCCTGCATTCTTTTTTTCCCAGGGAGAGCGAGGTGTCACCAAACTGGGCCCCTGGCCCCCGAGTTGCCACAACAACGGCTGCCGCCGAATACTTCCCCACCATGTACTCCAAAATCGCACTCTCGCGCGGGACTTCCTCACAAGTTCCGCAGGAACCGCGCTATCGCGTGGGCCTCCTGACGATGTATTCCGACGCCGCGCCCTGGACACTCAAGACTTGCGCTCTCGCTCTGGCCTCTCTCCCGGTTTTCTTGGGAACCGCGCTCTCGCCTGAGCTCTCCTCGCGATTCATGCAGCACTCACGCGCTTCAGCAACCCACCTGCTCGACCTGGCCGCTCGGGCCCGCCTTCCCGACCCGCCCGCTGGGGTCGACCCGCCCCGCCCGATCAGCCCGTCGGGTTCTGCCACCTGCTTTCAGCTCTTAGCCCCCCTTCTGCGAATCCCGTGCTCCATCCTCCCCCCTCCCCCTCGTGAGCGTTTTTTATCGGCGTTTTGACATGGTGCGGAAAGGGGGGGGGCGGGGGGGGGGTCTGGCTCCGGACCTCTGCTTAGTGCGACATGGGGGAGGGACCCAAACAGCCAAGGTCTACTCCATGGGGGGGAAGGGGAGGGGGGGTGCGAGGGCCGGCGCCGATCGGCAAAACCTAAGCATTTTCTTAGGGTGGAGGGCTCAGGGTGAAATCCATAGGGGCTTTTGCACCTCGAAAATCAATCCGTCTTGTGATTCACCCTTTGCAGGTTCAAGCCTCGAGAATCCATCGAAACGGCATTTCAGATTTCACCCTTTGCCCTCCACCTAAGGACAATGCTCGGAAAACAATGAATAGAAAGACGCCAACCTTCCATCCGTCCTCTCTTCCCCTGTTTCAGGGGCTGCGCCAATTACGCGCGGCACGCAAGGAAGGTATACTCCGTTGGGGGCACGATCGAAGGCGAAGCGGGCGGGCACCGAGGGTTTGGGACATACGTGTCGAGTGGCACGCGAGCAGGTAAGAGCGAACAACATCAACAGTATTGTTGTTGTTGCTGCTGTTGCTGTTGCTGTTGCTGTTGTTGTTGCTGTTGCTATTGCTGCTGTTGTTGTTGATGTTGTAGTCCAGGGCCCAACAACCCAAGTCCCGTGACCCAAGTCCAGTGACCCAAGGGCGAGCCACGGCAGGAGCACTTCAATTGAAAAGCACAATGGTCACCGAAGGAGGGGACTAACCATGATTATTCGTAAGAGATGAGAACTCAATCCGCACCGCGGAACCCCACTTCAGCCACGCACCCAGGGACAGTGAACCACCATTCGGTCCCCTCGCCCCATAATCCGACTATATCTGCATCAAGCGCCCACTGAATCCTACCAAGGCTCGATTCAGCTCGAATGAAATCCCATTATGGCGAGATCAAGCTACAACTAAGCCCTACTATGGGCCCCGCCCTAAGAGAATTTTACAAGGGCTCGATCCCGCCTTAATGAGCATCCTACGAAGGCTCGATCGCCCTCGTCGCGGTCGTTGCCCAACAGCGCCAGCGTCGGCGCCAGCGCTCGCCGTCGTCGGCTCCCCCTGTTCGACCCCCCCCCCCCCCCTTGCAGTTCGGCGGGGGGGGGGGGCCTGTTCGAGTCCCCCCCACCCCAGGCTCGGCGGGGGGGGGGCCGGTTCGAGCCCCCCCCTCCTCCCGGGCGGGGCGTGGTTCGAACACCCCTCCCCCCTCCCCCCTTGCCGTCCACGGGGGGAGGCGGGCCCGCCCCTGGTGCGACGCCCCCGCTGCAAGCGTCCACGGGTCGCGCTCAAAAATTTCGGGTCCAGAGGTCAATGCTGCCCACCGCGGCGGTCACAAAGACGTGATGCCGATCCAGAGGGGCACAGAATCTATCACCGTCGTGTGCCCACCGCCCCCATCTTTGACGCTTGACCCGCGGGCCCGCGCCGAGGATCTTAGTCGCCCTGCTGTCTCAGTTGCTCTAATCGCCGTGGTCTTCGAAGGACAAGCTGGTATTGCAGATCGATCAACCAAGAACGCCGTGTCTCACGTTCTCAGGTGTAGCAGGAGCCCTAAGTGAAAAAAAGGTCTTGGAATATGGTGCTGCGTTTTTGCGCCGCACGGTTTCGATCAGTGGTTTATTCGCAGGCGCGGGGCCTGCTGCGTTGCCTTCCAGGCAAGGCATTTGTGCAAGAGTTCGTGTCGTGTTATTTGCGGTGTCTGGACGACACATCGGCTGAAGCAGTGCTGCTGGCGGGAGGCACACGTCCAAGCCAGGGCACAAGAGCTACGGACAACCCAGAGCAGTGCGCAACGTCTGGCGACTGTTTTCCACACTTGCAACAACTTCCCTGAGGCCGGGGGCAGGGAGAGGAGGGCGAGGAGGGCGAGGAGAGAGGACGAGGGCGTGCGCACGGGCCACTCGGCCCCAAAGCATAGTGCGACAGCTGGAAACAGATGCGAATAGAACAAGATAGATCGGCATCATGAACAATGTGGAATCCGTGCAAGCAGGTCCTCAACAAATTTAGAAAACAATCTCGCATGTGGCCGCGGGGAGCCCTGCGACGGGCACCGCGCCGAGCGCTGCCCAAAGCGCGCGCCATGTGATCGAAACGCTTGAGCACGCGGCTTGTTTACACTCTTACGTATAGTCCCCCTTTACGTCATTCCGCCTCCCGCCTCCCTCCTCGTTCTCCCACCGTCCTCCTCCTCCTCCTCCTCCTCCTCCTCCTCCTCCTCCTCCTCCTCAATCCTCACTCCTTCTCCCTCCTCTGGGATATGTGAGCGGGTGGGCGTAAGGATTATCAGTCGTACGTTGCGCCGCCTGCCCAAACGTGGTCTCTTCGGTCAGTCCCGACGGGGCGCCTCAGGGTGACCTCCTCGCGGAATGCATTAGAAAAGTCATCCTCCATCTCCCTTCCCCTCCTATGCGCTCTTCAAAATGCCTGATTCCTCCCCCCTCCTCCCTTTCCTCAACCTCCTTTTCCTCCTTCTCCTTTTCCTCCTCCTCATCGCCCTCGTCCCTCTCCTCATCCTTCTACCCCCCGCTCGTCTTCGAGGGCAGACGAAGCCAAAAACGACGGCGACGACGAAGAATCTGGGGGCGCGGCACCTTCCCAAAGTCGGCTCTAGACCTCTCCTGGAACGCATTCTGACCAGGATCTGGGAGCGGATTCGACCGTGGCGGCGAGGGTCCCTCAGAAATGGCCTTTAGGGCCCACGAAGCCCAGCTCGCTCGTACTACCCTCGACGATGACGACGCCCCAATCCTTCTAGATACTTTTTCCTGGCGACGGCTCAAGCCAATGCGACTTCTGCTGCGGACTGGAACTACCAGCCCAACTCCAATTCCAATCGATCTCAATCAAATGCTTTGGGACTTGACTTAGAGATCTTCGGTTGGGTTGGAAATGGAGTGGCCTTGGGGCCTGTGAGCGCCCAGCAAAATCAAAGCTAAACGGCTATGGAAACGGTAATAATGGTGAACCCGCCTACCTGCCCCGAACACCTACCAAATGAATTAAACGAACTCTTATGATACGAACCTGGGGGATTTCGTATCATGTATGCTTGCGGAAAACTAACAGTACAGCTGAGCACAGCGCTCAGTATTTCTTCTGCCATTGCCTCATTAATTGATGGTGGTTTGGACGCGAATTCCACCAAGACGCCCCGAAACGCACCTGTGAGCCTAGGGAATTGTTATGAGGGCCACGCTCCCACGCATCCCACAGCTCCTGCATTAGGCGGGCAACCGGCGCCTTAAACAGAAGTGGGTGGTAAGGCAATTTCAACCAAATTCTCTGGACGGGGGCTGGGAGACCAAGCAGTGGTCTCCGACAGACTTTGGGAAGAGCTGTAAATGGCACCCTCAGACCCGTCACATCTATTCCATTGGCCTCCATGTCGCCCAACCGCACTCGTATGGCGCGATTGTACGCTGCAGCCGAAGACGACCGGCGCAGCAGGCGGGCGACTTCTGCTTTCGGCCACGCTGCGTGCACGTGCGGTGCGTGCGCAGAGGAAGGGGAGAGAGGGATCTTAATCTGTCCAGGCTTGGCATATGGTTCCCAAAACATGGAGCCAAGACTCGTTTGATGAATCGTGACGTCCAAAAAATTCACACTGGTGTAATCCATTTCCGCCATTTTGACTTCGTATACCCCAACACTTTCACGTCGCATGAAGGCCATAATGTTTACCCAGGCGTACCTGTCTTTTGCTATAAAGAATATGTCATCACGGTATCTTCCATAGAACAGCAAGCCCAAACGATTGCGATTACGTATCAAACTAAGTTCCACCAGTTCGGCGTAGTTTATGTCCGCCACGTCCCCCGCACAAGGGAACCCCATTCCTGCTCCAGCTGTGACTTGCCAAAACGTATCGTCTAAGATCGGTGTGGTCACGTACTGGTTTGTCAACAAGCCATACAAAACATCATGATGACCCCCATTTTCGTACCCCCACACAGCTTTAGATACTCTCGTGCACATACTGTCGTGATCACCGTTGAGGTAAAAATCCTTGATGTCAGCAGTGGCCAAGATAGCTCTACCATCTGTTTTGGTGCCTCGCAGTGCAGCTAAAAATGTATCTGTGCTGTCAAACACGTGCGGATAATGCTGTCGTGCATGTTCCCGGAGGCGTCCACTGTATATTCTGCTTATTTCAGAAAATACGTGGCCAGCACAGCTGTGAATCACGCGGAGCCCTACTTCACCTGGGGGCTTGTGCGTCTTCACTGTGAATTGTAACCTACTAGCGCTATGTCTGGAGCCATTGTAGAATTGATTAACCAGGGCTTTCGCCAGATTCGGGTCGTCGAAATGTTCGCTTGTCTTTTTACAGCAGGATAGAAATACATGTTTTATATGCTCATTGTTGACCCACGCCACTTCGCTATAACAATCTTTTTGCATAGCTTTTTGGACGAGATCTTTCAAGGCCAACTCGGGGACAAGGCAATATCCACCGTGTTTGTCCGTAGGTAAAGCTACGTATGACGAGCGTTTGATCCACTCCATTCCGGCGTATACCCATCCTGGTATATTGCTGTGCGTCTTGGCGGTACCACGGTTACCCAATACAGTACGCATACAAAGGTTAGAAACTTGCCAACGCATGGCTTTCAAAAAACTGTTCAACTCTTGTGGTATGTCCGTCAATGGATAATCTCGGGCACGACTTTTGCCAATGTATCTCCTCCACCACGGGATTTCTTCCCGAGCGTGTCGAAAATGCCATATCCATTTGACTCGGTTGGCAAGGTCTCTCAGCGCAATGTTTACATCACGCTGTCGAGGCTCATCCTTTCCAATAAAAATGTGCTTCCGCGCATAGCAAGTTAAAAGAAGGACCACTGTAAATGGTAATTCAGCCACGTGGGGATTTCGCACAGACTTATCTTCCACTGTATAAACGTACACGTTTTTGACCAAACTCGTGTAGTCCAACAGCTTTCTCAAGACAACCGCGTCCGCACCTTGGAGGAGGTTCCAGAAGGCGCGGTCCACCTGCCAGCTTTCTTTGCTTACCTTCGAAGGACAAGCTGGTATTGCAGATCGATCAACCAAGAACGCCGTGTCTCACGTTCTCAGGTGTAGCAGGAGCCCTAAGTGAAAAAAAGGTCTTGGGATATGGTGCTGCGTTTTTGCGCCGCACGGTTTCGATCAGTGGTTTATTCGCAGGCGCGGGGCCTGCTGCGTTGCCTTCCAGGCAAGGCATTTGTGCAAGAGTTCGTGTCGTGTTATTTGCGGTGTCTGGACGACACATCGGCTGAAGCAGTGCCGCTGGCGGGAGGCACACGTCCAAGCCAGGGCACAAGAGCTACGGACAACCCAGAGCAGTGCGCAACGTCTGGCGACTGTTTTCCACACTTGCAACAACTTCCCTGAGGCCGGGGGCAGGGAGAGGAGGGCGAGGAGGGCGAGGAGAGAGGACGAGGGCGTGCGCACGGGCCACTCGGCCCCAAAGCATAGTGCGACAGCTGGAAACAGATGCGAATAGAACAAGATAGATCGGCATCATGAACAATGTGGAATCCGTGCAAGCAGGTCCTCAACAAATTTAGAACACAATCTCGCATGTGGCCGCGGGGAGCCCTGCGACGGGCACCGCGCCGAGCGCTGCCCAAAGCGCGCGCCATGTGATCGAAACGCTTGAGCACGCGGCTTGTTTACACTCTTACGTAGAGTCCCCCTTTACGTCATTCCGCCTCCCGCCTCCCTCCTCGTTCTCCCACCGTCCTCCTCCTCCTCCTCCTCCTCCTCCTCCTCCTCCTCCTCCTCCTCAATCCTCACTCCTTCTCCCTCCTCTGGGATATGTGAGCGGGTGGGCGTAAGGATTATCAGTCGTACGTTGCGCCGCCTGCCCAAACGTGGTCTCTTCGGTCAGTCCCGACGGGGCGCCTCAGGGTGACCTCCTCGCGGAATGCATTAGAAAAGTCATCCTCCATCTCCCTTCCCCTCCTATGCGCTCTTCAAAATGCCTGATTCCTCCCCCCTCCTCCCTTTCCTCAACCTCCTTTTCCTCCTTCTCCTTTTCCTCCTCCTCATCGCCCTCGTCCCTCTCCTCATCCTTCTACCCCCCGCTCGTCTTCGAGGGCAGACGAAGCCAAAAACGACGGCGACGACGAAGAATCTGGGGGCGCGGCACCTTCCCAAAGTCGGCTCTAGACCTCTCCTGGAACGCATTCTGACCAGGATCTGGGAGCGGATTCGACCGTGGCGGCGAGGGTCCCTCAGAAATGGCCTTTAGGGCCCACGAAGCCCAGCTCGCTCGTACTGCCCTCGACGATGACGACGCCTTGATCTAGCGGGCTTTCAGGGCCATAACTCGGGCCTGGCGCGGCCGCCCGGGACGATCCCTAGCCTCCCCCACCCCAGGACCCCCGACGAGGCGCAGCCGGTGGAAAGCGCCCATCGGGCCCGAGAGGCCCCAGCAAATCCCCAAGAACTGCGGCATAGGCGGAGGACTGCTGATGCTCACTTCGGCGGCAACGATGGCGGCCCGCGGAAAAGGCGGACGGCGATGGCGACGCAAACAACGGCGACGACATCGACGACGACGACAACAAGGACGACATCGACGACGACTTTTCCATCAGCAGGAGGGCTGTGATGTTAAGGACGGTGACTGCACGCCAGCGCACAACTCGGCGCCCCAGGACGTCTACAACACAACCATTTAGAACCCGCTGCCAGGACAAAACTTCCATAATGCAGTTGGCGTGCCGGCGCGGTGCTCACTCTAGCGCCAGTCGGAGGGCTCGACGTTCCCCACAGCGACGGGACCTACCCAGACAACAACTTGGCGGCCTTGCAGCCGGAACTCTCACCAGGAAAACCGATCGTTTCGTGCTGCCGCTGGCTAGCTCGAGCTGCTCTTCGGCTAGCTCGAGCTGCTCTTCGCTGGCAGCTCGGGCGCGAGGGGCGCGGGGGACTCGGGAGGAGGAGCGGGGATCGTGCCTTTAGAACTTCCCCTTGTGCGAACCGAACGATCTGCGGCCCAGCGCGTCGAGCCAAACACTCAGCGCCTCATCCAGCCACCCGAGCGGGGCGATCCCCAGGCGGCGCTTACACTCAGCTCCTCCTCCAGCCACCCAGGCGGGGCGATCCCCAGGCGGCGCTTCAGCGCGCCCTCTGCCTTCGCGGCGGTGAACACGTCGCCGCGGAGGTCCCAGCGCGGCGAAACCAGCAACACTTTCGTCATCTTTTTGTCGCTGCACTTCGCGATCTTGCTCACAGCGACCTGTTCCTCGAACATTGCATTGGTGACGGCGGGGGCCGTGTCGTCGGGCGGATGGCACTTGTCGAGGTGGTCGCACAGCATCTTCTTGCTGCCGCCGCCGACGCCTAGATTGATCACGGTCTCAATCCTCGTCAGCACCGACATGGCTGTAGGGCCCGCCGTTGTCTTCAGCTCCTTGTTTTTGTTCGGCGTCTCCCTGTTGTAGTCGATCGAGATGGCCCTTGCAATTCCCGGGCTCCGCTGACAAGGCCACGATCAACGGGCGGCCGCGCTGCGCCGAGAACGCGTCGAGGGTGGCCGCGCCGAGGGCCCTCAGTTTTTGGGCGCTCATCAGCATCATCTTGAGGGTCGCGGTCAGCAGGTCGTTGAGGTTCTTGTCGCGGCTGTTCGAGGACTTCTCGGTGCGTTGACCACGTTGTCGGTGGCCTCCTCGGCGTGTCTTGCGACGCCGATCTCCCTGTGCGTCGTTCTTCTTTTCGTCGGAGATGCTTGCGTTCGCCTCGCCTCTTTTGTCCTTGGGACCTGGCGCGCCCGTCTGCCCATTGCACATGGCCGGCGGCCTTTCGGCGGCACCAGCGCTCCCAGACGCCTGGGAGGGCCCCGGGGGGGGGTGCGCCAGTCCGCTCTCGACGTAGCCGGCTGCACTGCGGCTGCGGCCGTCATCTTCACGCTGGTCTGGTTGAAGTGGGACTGGTAGTGCAGGTATAATGATGACTGGCGCAGTCGATACCCTGGGTGAGCTCGTGGTTACATTCGCCGACGGTGTCGCTGTCGGGCGTGGTCTGGCTCTCGAAGCTGATGGCCTCGAAGACGGATGTGGCGTAGTAGGCGGCGTGCTGCGCGCTGCTCGAAGTTGATCTCTCAGATCGGAAATGTCCTCTGGCACCCGCACTGCTCTGCGCTTCTCCGAGAAATGTTTCGATGCGCGCGCTGGCACCTGAGGTATCGATGGAGTTGCCTTCGCACGCGCAGACTTGAGCCTAGCACCCGACGGAACTGGCGGACTATAAACGGCGAGATGTCGCCGCAATTATAAAGGTTTGTTATCGATAATGTGCAATTAGGTTTGTCGCCGATAGATTATATCTGGCATCGAGTCGCATTCGACGGTTTCCAATTGTGCAGTTGATGAGTTAGTTCGGGAATACATCGGTTCGCGTTCCATGATATGTGAAAGTGGCGTCGGACATGATCAGCGCATGGAAGTATAGCTAATCAACCGACTCTGCCGTGACCAGGAGCTGATGAATGCGTATGATGAGTAGTGTGACGATGGACGCTTGAGAACTTGGCGTTCCAATTTTCAACCGTGCAACTGTGAGGGGACAGAAATTCGGTTTCGCTGTCCGTATCGCCCATGTCCTGATCTACGGCTGGCGCGTCCTCTGCCATTGGTCCTGTCGGGGCCCACTGGCCTCTCACATACGTGTTGCGGAAAAAACGCAGATCGCAAGCTTGGAAGGCCGCGCGAACGTGCTCGTCCTGAAATGCAACATGTATGCCTGGGGGGTATGACTCTTCCTTGAACGTGGCGCCCAAGGGGTGCTCGAGTAGCTGGCATGGGTCGCTGTGAAGCTGCACTGCCCAGGGGTGGACTCCAGCATCAGCCTGTGGACGGTCTTGGCCTAGAGGAGGCGTAGAAGCTCGTAGCCTATTGGCTGTGGCGTGGACCTCGAACTGGGACTCCCTGGAAAAGACGGCCCGGAGCTGAGCGTGGCGGTCCGGGTCGGCGAAGGTGGCCTTCCACCAATTGAGCCGCTCGGTCATCAGCTCTACTTCTACGGCGGCTTGTCCGAGCTGCCATCCTCGAAAGACGGTAATCAGCAGTCCTGCTCTGATGTTGCCCGTCTTCGGCTTCACGATGAGCCGTTTCCAAGCAGCATGGCGCTGATCTTCTTGGCAAGGTACACGTCGAGTCACGTCGAGCTTCTTGTATTCCGTCGGCGTGAGGATGCAGCTCTCGAGGGCGGACCGGGCGCGGCCCGCGACGAAGGTGCGGCGCTTGTACTTCCACGGTCCAGGGCTGGTCCAGTAGCTGCCCAGTCGTGCCCATCCCGCAGCGGCGGACTTGATGCGTTCCTTGATCGCGGTGTAGTGGGAGCCGGTGAGAGTGAGCAAGCCTCCGAGGTGAATCAGGCTGGTGGCGCTGGTGCCTGCGATGCGCTGCTCGACGTCGCGAGTGGCTCTGGCGATGGTGGTGTGGACAAGCGTGTCCTGCTTCTCGAGGTTCTGGAGGTGGCTTGTCATGTGGATGAGCGTGGGACGACGACGACGACGACGACGACGACAGGGGCGGCGACGACGACAGCGATGACGACGACGACGACGACGACGACGACGACAAGTTCAAAGACGACAGTGGCCCCCAGAGCGGGCCGCTGGCGCGAATTTGGGGCCTCCCCCCCGCTGCCCAGCGTGGCAGGCGGCGGCAATGGGAGACGCAGCCCGCGCCTCGCGCGGCAGCCGACGTCGTCCTCGTCATCGTCGTCGTCGTCGTCGGCGTCGGCGTCGTCGTCGGCGTCGTCGTCATTGTCGTCGTCGTCGATGTCGCCATGGTGGACTTCATCGTCGTCGTCGGTGTCGCGGTGGTCGTCGCCATCGTCGTAGCTGTCCTCATGGATGTCGTCATCGCCGCCGCCGCCGCCGTCGTCGTCGTCGTCGCCGCTGACGGCATCGCCGTCAGCGTCGCCGTCGCCATCCCCGTCAGCGTCGTCTCGCCATTGCCGTCGCCGGTGTTGGGGGTCTCCTGCTGCTGCTTTGTGCTCCTCCTCCAGCTGCTGCTCCTCCAGCTGCTCCTCCTCCTCCTCCTCCTCCTCCTCCTCCTCCTCCTCCTCCTCCTCCTCCTCCTCCTCCTCCACCCTCCCCTCTGGCAGGAGGGGGTATGGAGGAGGACAAGTAACAGATACAGAAGAATAGCGAGGACGAGGGGGGGGGGGCAGAGGGTCACGGCAAACCCAGGATGCTTCTCCGATGCTGCAGTTCACGCTGTTGCCCCGAGCCCCCTCCTCTACAAGTGCTCCTCCCTACCGCGAGAGGAGGAGGAACGGCAGCGGCGGCCGCGCGAAAGAGGAGCAGGGCCCCCTGGCATCCCACGTCGCGCTCTGCTCCGCCGCGGAGCCCCCCAGGGGTCTGGAGCCCTTCCCGCGATTCTCTGCGGGGACAGCACTGAGCAGGGCTCGAGCTGAACAGTGTTTTGCTCGTCTTCGCTTCGTTTTCGCTCTCCTTCGTTCTGTCTTCGCCCTGCCTCTGCTGCGAAACGAGATCAAAACGAAAGCGGTCCGCGAAAAATCGCCAGCACACCCTGTAGCTCGAACCCTGGCACTGGGACAGTTCACTCAGCCGCCTCCAAGATGGGGTCGGAGTAGATGGGGTCGGAGGATCGCGCCACATCGCCGGTACAGCGGCGATGCATCGGCGATGCATCAGCGATGCACCGGCGATGCATCGTCGACGCGGGTGCTGCATCGGCGACGTCGGCGTGGAGGAAGTCGGGCTCCACATCGAGCCGCACCGCCGGTGCGTCGGCGGCGCGGCCCGACCCTCCGACCCCACCTGCTCGCACCCCGCCTGGGAGGCCTGGCTCACTGGCGGCCCCGGGGGGCCCGGAAGGGGCCCCCCGGGGGGTCCGCGGCGCGAGGATGCCAGGGGCGCGGGCGCGGGGGCTCCGCGCCGAGACGCCCGGCGCCTGCGGAGCCCTCGCCGGTGCCGCCGGGGGCGCCGCCCGCGCTGGCGCCGAGGAGGCGCTCGACGCCACGGCGCGCACGGCCCCGCGGTCGCGCGGCCGCCCGCACGGCCGACGGCGGCCCCCGCCGACGGCGACTCTGCTTACCAGCCTCGAACGTATCCTATATCCCTATAAGATGGACACGCCAAAAGGCGATGACAGTCCCTAAGATTGGCATTGTGATGAGGAGGTGCCCAGCATAGGGATAGGGATATGCTCCAGGCTGGTAATCTGCGGCCGCGGCCGCCGACGACCGCCGAGGCGTGCGACGGCCCGGTTCTGCCACCGCGGCGGTCTCTGTCGGTGCGGGTCTCTGTCGGGCCAGTGGTCGGTCGTCGGGACGAGCAGAGATGGACCCCGGGCACGGCGAGGCGCCAGAGGCTGCAGAAACAGCCGCTCAGCGAAGGGCTGCTGCGGTCGCCGATCCCCCTGGCCAATCCGGGCCAACCATGTCGAGTAAGGAGAATGAAGGGGCCCCAGGACACACAAATAAATACACACAAATAAAAAGATGCCCCATATTTTCCAATATTTGTTTGGTTTTTGTCTTCTCCCCCACTTCCCATATTTTCCCATCTTTTCCTGGGAATCGACGATCACTTGTGTCTGTGTGTTCTTCCCCCCCACTTCCCATATGTTCCCATATTCTTTAGGGAAATCGACGATTAGTTGTGTCTGTGTGTTTCTTCCCCTCCTGAACCACGTCGAGCAAGGAGATCAGCGCGCCAGGAGTGAGCCGCCACGCTCGGGCGGAACTTGCCGGCGGCACCGGCGCTGGCAGCGGAGTGCTCGCCGAGCGCGAATCCTGGCTCGCTCGGGATGAGCTTCGCGACAAGCTCGGATGGAACTTGTTTACGAAGCCGATGTGGCATCACAGCAGCAATTCGGCCCCTGACTTTCGTCCTGCTGACGCGGGAAAAAACATCACTTCACTAATCTGGGGCCCCTGGGGCCTCAGTGGGCCCTGGGGCCCAAAATTAGTGAAGTGATGGTTTTCGGGCCTCGGATTGTTGGCAGCATCGCTGGCAACGGAATGACCGCCGAACGCGAGCGGGCACGCTTGGAATGAGCTTCGTGACAAGATGTCCGGCACTGCGAAAGGATCCGACATGGAGCTGGCCCGCTCGGAGTGCTTGGCGTGCGCGTCCTGGCGGCAGCGCTGATGGCGTGGTGCGCAGCGGAAACAAGCTTCAGGTCGGGCATGTCCCCCTACAGGCGGATTCTGGGCGAAAAATAAAACATAGGCCAACACATAGCTCAAAATTGCCAACAATAATCAGGAAATCGTCTCCTTACTATTTTTTTACTATTTTTGAAAATTCTTCCTGTAGAGGGACATGCCCGACTTAAGGCAAGCTGGCACGGTCACACGATGGACAGGAGGGGCACTCGAATAACTGAAGGGGTCCAGGGACACACGAAGGCCATAACTCTAGATTTTAGGCTGGGCATGTGCTCCTGCAGGCGGATTTTGGACGAACGTTGGAAATAGCTGAAAATTACCAAACATGGTCAGAACATGATCAACAAAAATAGTCCCCAGACTATTGTTTGGACTATTTTTGAATATTCCTCCTCTAGAGGGAGAGGCCCGACTTAAAATTCAGATGGCCCGCCCCAGACAGCGACAGCGTCCCCAGACAGCGTCCACAGGCACCCAGCCGCTCCGATTTGTTCGACGCGCGGGCCCTGGAGGTCTGGGCCACTTCCCCGGGGCCGGTTTCTCGTCCTGCATCGTTTTTTGACGCTCCCGAGGCCCGGCGACGGCCCCTGGAAGCCGAAAATAGCCCAAATCCCGCCGCCCCAATGTTTGTTGGAGCGTCGGATCTCTGGGTCGTCGGCGCGTCGAGGGTGGCGCGAGCCCGCTGAGGGCAATGTTTGTTTAGACGCGACCCACCCACGTGGATCAACAAAAAACGGCCAGCCGATCGAGCTAGGCCCAGGCGCGGCGACGCGGAGCGCCCCTGAAAGCGAAAAGGCGAGGGGCGAGGAGGAAAAGGAGGAGGAGGAGGAGGAGGAGGAGGAGAAGGAGCGAGGGGCGAGGAGCGAGGAGCGAGGAGGAGGAGAAGGAGGAGGAGGAGGAGAAGGAGCGAGAAGCGAGGAGCGAGGAGCGAGGGGCGCGGGGTGAGGAGGAGGAGGAGGAGGAGGAGGAGGTGGAGGAGGAGAGGAGCGAGGAGGAGGAGGAGGAGGAAGGAGGAGGAGGAGGAGGAGGAGGAGGAGGAGGAGGAGGAGGAGGGAGAGGAGCGACGAGCGAGGAGGAGCGAGGAGCGAGGAGCGAGGAGGAGGAGGAGGAGGAGGAGCGAGGAGCGAGGGGCGAGGAGGAGGGGGAGGAGGAGGAGGAGGAGGAGGAGCGAGGAGCGAGGAGCGAGGAGCGAGGAGCGAGGAGGAGGAGCGAGAAGAGAGAGGAGGAGGAGGAGCGAGGGGCGAGGACGCGGAGGAGGACTACCTATGCAGAGGAGGAGCAGAGGGGGGGGCGGGAGGGGCGTCGCCGCCGCATCGAGGCGGTGCGACGCCGCCGTCCGCAACCTCTGAGGGACGCCCCTCGGGGTGGTGGCCGAGCGACCGCGGGCATGGTCTCGTCGAGGGGCGGCGCGCGCAGGTCCTGGGGCTGGGGCCCCGGCGGGGGCTTGCAGCAGACGAGGGAGGGGGGAGGGCAGGGGAGGGCAGGCGGGCTCCTGAATGGTTTCCTCCTCGAGCATGTGCACAGTGATGGCCGCGAGGTGCACAGTCGGACCCAGGGGGCAGAAGAACATCCCTCAAGAACATGAGCCCCTCTGCCGGCCAGGACACACAGGGGATCCAAAAGAGCATCCAACAGACAAGAAGAACATGAGGGCACCCTCCCCAAACCGACCTCGATCTTCTGTCTCGATCCGGCTGCACCCGCTTGAGCCTCCGGAGAAGGAGGAGGAGGAGGAGGAGGACGAGGAGGAGTAGGAGGAGGAGGAGGAGGAAGAGGAGGGGGGGATGAGAAGGAGGAGGAGGAGGAGGAGGAGGAGGGGGAGGAGGAGGGGGAGGAGGAGGGAGGAGGGAGGAGGAGGAGGAGGGAGGAGGAGGAGGAGGAGGGAGGAGGAGGAGGAGGAGGGGAAGGAGGATCGCTCATCGGCCCGCCGCCGTGGCCGCTCCCCTGCTCTGGCGGAGGGGTGGGACTCATGTCTCTACCGCTCTGCCGTCTTTCCTTTTCATCCGCCTGGCGCCAGGGATTCACCCTCGCCTTCGCTGGCTCGCTCGCTCGCCAACCCTCCCTCCGCCTCCTCCCTCCTTCCTCTCGCCTCCTCCTGCTCCTCCTCCCTCCCTCCTCCTCCTCCCTCCTCCTCCTCCTCCTGCTCCTCATCTTCTCCTCCTCCGCCCCTCCTCCTCCCTCCTCCTCCTCCTCCTCCTCCTCCTCTCCTCTCGCTCCTCGCTCCTCGCTCCTCCTCCTCCTCCTCCTCCTCCTCCTCCTTCTCCTCCTCTCCTCTCCTCCTCCTCCTCCTCCTCCCTCCTCCTCCTCTCCTCCTCCTCCTCCTCCTCCTCCTCCTCCTCCTCCTTGTCCTACTCCTCTTCCTCCTCCTCCTCCTCCTCCTCCTCCTCCTCCTTCTCCACGGCGTTTTCCAGCAGCTGGGCGCCGTTGAGAGCTCTCTGGTGACGCCGGCGCCGCCCCAAACGGGGAGAGCAACTACTGGAGCTAGTGGTTCTCTCTCGAGCTTGCGCCGCATCCGACCGACGTCAGGCGCGAGCGACCGTCGAGTCGGAGCATCCAGCGCAACGTCAAGCGCACGACGAAGCGGGCGAGGTTGAGCACGCCCGAAGTGGGTACGGGCAACAACTGGGTACGACTCCCACCGGCACATGTTGCCCAAAACCGACAGCGGCCGCCGTTGGGGTGGCGGCCTCTAGCTTAAGTGGGCAACATCCGCGGCGACGGCGACAGCGACGCCTGTTCAAAATGGGCAAGACCTGCTGTTCGTCTTCGTACCCATTCTTTCCGACCCCGTTCCGGTCGCACCAAGCCTCCAAGCTGCTGGAGGAGGCGTGCGCGGAGCAGAGAGGGCGGCCTCCCGTGGTGCGCCCGAACGGCCCAGACCGTCCTCCGAACGAGGCCCAGCACCTGGCCAACCAAGCAGGAGAACTCCAGCGCCCCCCTGGGAGAGGACGTGGCGCCCGAGTTGCCCAGGGAAGCTCGGGTCCGGGGCAGCTCGGGCTTGGATCCCCGAGAAACGAACCCGAGTTGGCCCTGACCCGAGTCACCCCTGACGATTTGCGACTCCCTGGAGAGGCAAAAACGAACCCGAGTTAGCCCTGACCCGAGTCACCCCTGACGATCTGCGACTCCCAGGAGAGGAACTGCCTGGCGGGCCCCCCGCCCGCCCGGCGGGCGGGGCCCCCCGGACCTGTTTCTGTTTGCTCCTGCTCTTCGGGGCCAGTTCCCCAAGAAAGGCCAAGAAGCCCAGGGAGATTGAGACGGTTTCCTGAGCAATCCGCGGACTCGCGCAGCGTCTGGGGTTGCCAAAGGCGCGCCTCCCCCAGGGTGCCCCCAGCTTTTCGCTCCACCCTTGGAGCCTCTGGGGCCCTCTGGGCCCCGCGAGGGGTGTCCTGGAAGCCGTGGGGGCCTCTTCAGAGAAATCCTGGGGACACCCTGGGGGTAGGCCCGGCCCTGGGGGTAGGCCCTGGGGGTAGGCCCTAGGGGTAGGCCCTAGGGGTAGGCCCTAGGGGTAGGTCCCAGGGTAGACCTCCCTTCCGGGGTCTGGAAGCCTGGAAGCCGTGGGGGCCTCCTCGGAGAAATCCAGGGGGTCACCTTGGGCCCCGAGGCGCTTCTGGCAGCGCCCCGAGGCGCCGCCCGCGCCGCGGAGCGATGCGCCCGCCGACGCGGCGCGGCTGCGCCACCCCCTGGGGCGAGGACCCGCCGCGGGCACCCGCGATTTCTTGGGGCTGGGGGCCTCTGGCGAGCCTGGGCCAAAGCTCCTTCCGCCGAACGTTGCCAGGAGGGCACCAAGGGGGCACGGCGGGGAGGAAGGAGGACGACGGGGTGGGTGGGGGAAGGGAGGAGATTGGCACTGGGTCAGAGAGGGGAGAGAAGGATGGAGGTAGATGGGGGCAGGGGTGATGAGGACAAATTGCCAGGAGGACGCAGACGGAAGGTGGAAGGGGGGATGGGGGGATGGGGGGAACGGAGGGAAGCAATAGGGAGGGGGGCAGAGGGGAGGGGGGGAAGGGGGAGAGAGAGAGAGAGAGAACAACAAACAACATGTTGAATTAATAAAATAGGGATGACAAGGGAAGGAAGAGGAAGAGGAGGAGGAGGAGGAGGAGGAGGAGGAGGAGGAGGAGGAGGAGGAGTGAGGAGGAGAAGGAAGGAAGAGGAGGAGGAGGAGGAGCAGGAGGAGGAGGAGGAGGGGAAGGGAAAGGATGGGGGAGGCGAGAGTTGCGTGGGGGCAATCCGCACAGACAGCGACGGAAATTTCGCACTGGTTCGGAGACAACCGGCATTCTACAAAGACGCGCCACGCACGGGCAAATTAGATTTCAATCCAGGCAGCGACCATCACCATGGCCGGCACGTATAGAAAAGAAGGAGAGGAGAAGAGCTGAACGACGACCACGAGGAGTTGCTTCCTTTGTGTTCCTATCACCCTCCTCTATAAGAAGAACAAGCGCCATCAACAGAAACTTTTGACGGGGCCCCACCTCCCTGGCGCGCGGAGCGCGCCAAGGGCGGCGACGGAGGCGCCGCCCGGGGGGTCCCAGCGCGGATCCAAGAAATCCGCGCGGAGCTCCGAAAGCTCATGTTCATAGCCTTGCTTCTTCGTCTTCTTCTTCTTCGATCCTCCTCAGACGTAGCCTCGGAAGGACTTCGTCCACTCTAGCCCTCACAGGGCTCAGCTTGCTGCAGGAACTGCGATCTCGCAGCTCGAGCACATTGATGTAAAACCTCCTCGTCGATGTCATTGAATCGACGGACCGAATTGTACAAATAAAACGCCCTTCTTCTTCGATCCTCCTCCTCCTCCGCGAAACAAACGACCACCACAGAGGACGGCGGCGAATGCGCCGGCGGGCAGGAGGGCCGCGCGAACGACGACGAGAGCGACCACGCTCCCCCTGCCGGCCCTTGGGGGGGCCTGCGCTCGTGGGTCGGGCGGCCGCGGAGGTGGAGGGGAGGGGGAGGCGGGGGCCAATCATCACCATCATCATCAACAACACATCATCACCATCAACAACAATAACACATCATCATCATCATCATCATCATCATCATCATCAGCAGCAGCAGCAGCAGCAGCAGCAACATCAGCATCAGCACCAGCATCAGCATCATCATCAGCATCATCAGCATCAGCATCAGCATCATCATCAGCATCATCAGCATCAGCATCATCATCAGCATCATCATCAAGAATGGCACAATCATCATCAGCATCATGATAACCATAATCACCATCATCATCATAATCAGCATCATCATTATCATCATCATAATCACCGTCATCATCATCATCAGCATCATCATCATCATCATGATCATCATCATCATCATCATCATCATCATCATCAGCAGCAGCAGCATCATCATCATCAAATTATCATCGTCATTACCCTCGGTCTGCCCCCGCTCTCGTTCGCTCATCCCCCTCGCCAGCCGCGCGGTCGTCCACTCCTCGAGTATTGTTGGTTTCGGGTTCGTGCGCGCCTTGCGTTTCGCAGGACGGCCTCAAAAAAGGCTCCTCGATGGTCCTCGCCGAGAAAAAACATGCACGCGCTCGAGCGATGCCGAGCCCCCAATCTGGGCGCGCCGGGTGCGCTCGCGCGAGAGGCGACCGCGCAGGCGCGTGAAAGCGAGGCCCTCCCGCGAGGGAGTGGCGAGCAGGGCGTCGCGGTCGCCACGCGGCGGAGAAGCAAGCTGAGACGAAGCCAGGACGAGGATAAATGGGCGGATTTCGGAAACCCTGAACCCCAAAACGTGTTCATCTCTTGGGGACGCATCTTCCACTTCCGCCACTTTCCGCCGCCCTTCCGCCGGCTTCCGCTGGCGGAGGCGGCCTCGTTTTACTTCCGCCGCCTTCCGCCGACCTTCCGCCGCCTTCCGCCGCTGAAGAGATGACAACTCCTTCGATCCTCGAAGGCAAAGCCCTTCTTGCGGCTCTGGAGGATGTCTCGGGCGCCGCGGCCTTCCTGGAGCGTTCTGAAACGCTCTGAGAGCGTTACGGAACGTTCTGGAACGAATGTGTTCTCGTCCTGGCCCCGTCCGACAAGCTCCTCTCCTCATCCATCGAAGCTTTTGAAGCCACGGGGTCTATGGAGAGCATTGCCCAAGCCAGTCCGGAAAGAAAAACAACAAGTTACCCTGGGTGTGAAATGTGGCTCAGCCATCTATCCCCAAGGGCAGCCTGAAGGGAACGGCTGGCGATGGAGATAGCAGCGGTGGCAGCGATCCTTCTGCTGGTGCTGCGTCTGCTGCTGCTGCTGCTGCTGCTGCTGCTGCTGCTGCTGCTGTCGTTGCAACTGTAAGAGTCTAGGGGCTCGGGAGATAGTTACTCCTGCATCTTAGGAACTCCCCTCTCATCAGCTTCCGTATATCGCTATTCAAAGGGAAGGGTCGCAAATATACCTCACAAGAATGGCACCACGTGGCATACATAACGAAACAGGCGTGCCAGTGGCAACCGTGGAGGTTATCCTTACGCTGTGGTTGAACCCTGGTGCCAAGGCAAATCTGAAAGCGTTCTGCGAAGATGGAGGCATAATGAAATACTGTGTAGTAGCCAACACTGACCCACCCATTCTGCGACAGGTGATACATTTATGCCGCCCTGACCGTGCTATGCTGCCACGACACTTCGTCGCGCTCCTCCACCTGCTCCTCGCGCTCCTCCTCCTCCTCCTACTCCTCATCCTCCTCCTCCTTCTCCCTCGCATGCTTCCCCTCCACTGCCTGCCCCCCCATTACTCCCCTCCTCCCAAGACTCCCCCCCAAGGGTCCCCAGAGAGTTTGCCGCCGCGGCCGCGGCCGCGGCCCCGCAAGAGACAGGGGGCTGGGAGGGGCCCGCAGTGCACACCAAGCCGTCTGGCAGGCCAAGGATATCCGGTTCACAGACGCCCAAGCTTCTCAGCCTGTGGGACGCTGCAGCGCCCATACTCGGAACAGGGCGAGTTGAGACGACGGCAGCTCGACATCTCCCAGGGTCCAAAGGTTTCCCGAGGTGTGTCCAGCCGCGGCGACGAGGGGCCCACCCCGAAGGCCAACTACCGTTGTCTCAGCTCGCCCTCCTCTGATGTAGCCCTCCTCTGATGTAGACCAAACTCCGCCGAGCTCATTGGCCCCTTGGCTGGCCAAACGACGCGGTGTGTATCGCTATGCCCTGCGAGCGGATAGCGCTTCGCTCCGCTCCGCGCTCGGGACGCTGACGACTCGGGACCGCGGCGTTGATGACGTGTCGCGCCAAGGCGCGGTGGGCCAGAACGGGCGGAGCGACATGCAAAGCCACAATTCCCGACCGTCAGCTCTTTTCGCCCTCGAAGGTAAGGCCCTCTCTGAAGATTGACGCGAGCTCCCGCCGTCAACTCCCTACGAAAACTGAACCGTCACACTCCGCGGCGGGCTCATCAAGAAAAGTCAGCAAACCCGAGCTCCCGTGAATTCGAGCCTTGCGAGGGCAAGGCGAGGGCGAGCGAGGCGAGGGCAAGGCGAGGGCGGGGCGAGGACGCCTCCCCGCGGAGGAGAGGCGAGGGCGAGAGCGAGGACTCCTCCTCGCGGAGGAGAAGCGAGGGCGGCGGCGGCGAGGGCGAAGGCGAGGCGGCGGCGAGGGCGAGGGCGAGGGCGAGGCGGCGGCGCTCCTCCTCGCCCGCGCCGAGCAGCAGCCGCGGCGAGGGGTTGCTCCAGTCGTCCACGGCGCCGGCGGCCTGCCCCAAAAGCGGGCAGCCGAGCTCAGGCCGCCGACACCGACGGCCACGCCGCTGCCCAGAAGGGGGGTCGCCGAGGCTACCTCCTCCTCCTCCTTCTCGTGGACCTCCTCCTCCTCCTC
>CAUYUJ010002226.1:554953-564953 GCA_963575745.1 Prorocentrum cordatum | reverse complement strand
CGTCTCCTCATCCTCCCCATCGTAATCATTATATCCTCTGCGCCATCGTCGTCTTCGTCTTCGTCCTCCTTCTCCTCCTCGTCCTTCTCGTCCTCCTCCTCCTCCTCATCCTCCTCTTCCTCCTCATCGTCAGCATGATCATCACCATCAGCATTATCAGCTTCATCGCCAGCTTCATCAGCATCAGCAGCATCACCATCATCAGCAGCATCAGCCTCATCATCTTCATCATCAACATCAGCATCTGCGTCATCATCATCAGCAGCATCAGCCTCATCATCATCAGCAGCAGCATCCGCAGTTTCATCAGCATCAGCACCAGCATCATCATCATCAGCAGACTCAGCATCTTCATCACCATCATCAGCATGAGCGTCACCATCACCATCAGCATCACCAACATCATGAGCAGCAGAATCATCATCAGCAGCAGCACCAGCCTTGCGCACCGCTCCTCCTCCTCCTCCTCCTCCTCCTCCTCGTCATCCGCATCACTACCAACAAATACATCACCCTCGTTAGCATCATCAGCACCATCATCATCACAGTCATCAACAGCCTCAGCATCATCAGCATCAGCAGCATCATCATCATCACCATCATCAGCAGCAGTAGCCGCAGCATCATCATTGTCAGCTCCAGAATCATATCCTCCGCCTCGTCTTCGTCCACCTCCTCCTCCTCGCGTTCCTCCTCCTCCCCATCCACCTCCTCGTCCTCCTCTTCCTCCTCGCGTTCCTCCTCCTGCTGCTTCTCCTCGCGATCATCTTCCTCGTCATCCTCCGCTTCCTGTTCCTGCTCCTTCTCCTTGTCCTTCTCCTCCTTCTCCTCATGTTCGTCCTTCTCATCCTCCTGCTTCTGCTGCTCATCCGCCTCCTCCTCCTCATCCTCATCTCTATCATCCTCCTCCTCATCGCCATCACCATCATCAGCAGCATCATCACCGACATCAACAGCATAATCATTACCATCATCATCATCATCATCATCATCATAATCATCATCATCATCATCATCATCATCATCATCATCATCATCATCATCATCATCATCATCATCATCATCGTCATCAGCAGCAGCATCATCACAGCAGCAGCAGCATCACCAATATCATCCCCTCCGCTTAGTCTACACGTCGTCTTCTTCTCATTGGTATGATTATGCTTCGTCGTAGTACGTAGTATTAGTCTTTGCCCCTGTTAATCGTCTTCATATTCCTCCTCCCCTTCCTCCTCATCCTCGTCCTCCTCCTCATCCTCTTCCTCCTCTTCATCCTCCTCTTCCTCCTCCTCCTCTTCCCCGCTCCTCCTCCTGCTTCTGCTGCTGATCCTCCTCCTCCTCCTCCCCCGCATCCTCCTCCTCCTCCTCCTCCTCCTCCTCCTCCTCCTCCTCATACTCATACTCGTCTTCGCGCTCATCACGCTCCTCGCGACCCTCGCGCTCCTCTTCCTCCTCCTCCTCCTCCTCCCTCCTCCTCCTCCTCCTCCTCCTCCTCCTCCTCCTCCTCCTGGCGCCGTCTGCTGCTCCTGCTCCTGCTCTGGCCGCCGAGCTCAAGCCGCCAGCACCGACGCACCTGCCCAGGGGACCGGCGGCGGCATCCCCAAATCTCCGACGAGATGGCTCTCTCGAGCCGGTTGCTTGTTCTTTCTCTGGGCTCCGTGACCAGGCCCCTGGAGCATCAGTCATGGATCCGGGACGACAAGCTGCAGGAGAGCCCATAATCGGATCGATAAGCCGGGTCGGCGATCGACATGGAATGGATCGGCGGAAATCGGCGGCCGAGTCGGGAGAAGTCGAATCGGCGGAAATCGGAAGGCCACCGTAGGACCCCATGAAGAAACCGGAGCTCACATCGGAACCCGAAGTCGAATCGAATGGGAATCGCAGGCCGTCTAAATCAAATCCGATCGAACCGAATCGACTTGGAGGGATCGGGGCGAGCCCTCCACGCTGTCGGGAGCTCTCGGGCTGCGGATCGTGAAGACTGTATATTTCGGCGGAGGCCAGGGCTAGGTCGGGCATGCCCTCCTACAGGGGGATCTTGGACGAATTAACAAAAAAACTCCAACAATGCCCCCAACTAGCCAAAAATCATAGAAAAATCATCCCCTGGCTATTTTTGGACTACTTTGGCACATTCCTCCTGTGGAGGGACGGGCCCGACTTGAGGCCAGGGCCTCTGGCACGGAGGGGGGACGGGCTCTCTCTCTCTCTCTCTCTCTCGAGGCGCTCGAGGCCCGGAGGCCCTGCAGGGGGGGGAGAATCCGCAGAGGCCTCCCACACCGAAGGGGCCCAGGGGCACATGAAGAGATGGGCACAAAACACAGGCTTCCCCTATTTCCCCATGTCTTTTGGACTTTCGCCCTCCCCCCCACTTCCCATGCTTCCCCATACCTTCCTGGGGGTCGACGATTGGTTGTGTCTGTGTCTGTTCCCCTCCTGACACATGGGGCCCGGGCTGATGGGGTCGGCGGCGATCGCGTCGCATCGCCGATGCCTCGGCGATGCGTCGGCGATCCGGCGAGCAATTCGTCGGCGACATCGGCGTGAAGGGAATCGGCCTCCACGTCGCGCCGAATCGCCGATGCATCGGCGATGTGGCGGCGATCCTGGAAGAAGAAAAACGCTATACATAAAATTACCCTGTGACGTACCCAACCCATTTGTATCAATGGAAACGAGGAGTTGGCCAAAACTTGCATGGACAATCAACTTGATGTGTAAGCTACTTGGGAGGCGTCACTGTGCTGGGCCTCGCAAGCAGGCCTCGAAAGTGGCGACAGTTTCACAGATCGCAACCCCCCAGGGATGGCGGTGTCTAATTTGAATCTGCGTGTGGCGTCACTCACTGTGCTGGGCCCCCCAGCAGGCCGCGAAAGTGGCGACAGTTTCACAGATCGCAGCCCCCCCAGGGATGGCGAGGTCTAACTTGAATCCGCCGTGGGTACCCACTGTGCTGGGCCCCCCAGCAGGCCGCGAAAGTGGCGACAGTTTCACAGATCGCAGCCCCCCAGGGATGGCGAGGTCTAACTTGAATCCGCCGTGGGCACCCACTGTGCTGGGCCCCCCAGCAGGCCTCGAAAGTGGCGACAGTTTCACAGATCGCTGCCCCCCAGGGATGGCGAGGTCTAACTTGAACCCGCCGTGGGTACCCACTGTGCTGGGCCCCCCAGCAGGCCTCGAAAGTGGCGACAGTTTCACAGATCGCTGCCCCCCAGTGATGGCGAGGTCCCATTTGAGTCCGCCGTGGACTGTGCTGGGCTCCCCAGCAGCCCTCGAAAGTGGCGACAGTTTCGCAGATCGCAGCCCCCCAGGGATGGCGAGGTCCAATTTGAGTCTGCCGTGTGTACCCACTTGCTGGGCCCCCCAGCAGGCCTCGAAAGTGGCGACAGTTTCACAGATCGCAGCCCCCCAGGGACGGCGAGGTCCCATTTGAATCCGCCGTGGGTGCCCACTGTGCTGGGCCCCCCAGCAGGCCTCGAAAGTGGCGACAGTTTCACAGATCGCAGCCCCCCAGGGATGGCGAGGTCCCATTTGAGTCCGCCGCGGGTGCAGACTGTGCTGGGCCCCCCAGCAGGCCTCGAAAGTGGCGACGGTTTCGCAGATCGCAGCCCCCCAGGGATGGCGAGGTCTAATCTGAGTCCGCCGCGGGTGCAGACTGTGCTGGGCCCCCCAGCAGGCCTCGAAAGTGGCGACAGTTTCGCAGATCGCAGCCCCCCAGGGATGGCGAGGTCTAATTTGAATCCGCCGCGGGTGCAGACTGTGCTGGGCCCCCCAGCAGCAGTCGAAAGTGGCGACAGTTTCACAGATCGCAGCCCTCAGGGATGGCGAGGTCTAATTTGAGTCCGCCGCGGGTGCAGACTGTGCTGGGCCCCCCAGCAGGCCGCGAAAGTGGCGACAGTTTCGCAGATCACAGTGTTGTCCCCATCCTACTTAAGGACCATATCAGACATCATTTCGGGCACCCGGAAAGAGTGTCAAGAGAGTGTCGAAAGAGTGTGGAAACAGTGTCGGGCGAGTGCCCCCCAGGGCACGACACGTGAAATCCCTCGAGCTTCGGTATTTTATCTGGTGCTCGAAATGCTTTCTGGCGGTCAAGGCTAACGTAGGTTGGAACATCACAAACCTAGATTATGTGTTTCGTTTTCGTTTTGCTCTCGTTTGTCCCTCGTTTTGTCTCCAGCCCGCCCTTGCCACAAAGCGGAGTCGAAACGAGAACGGCCCACGAAATCGCCAGAACACCGTTCCGGTCCAGCCCTGCGGGGCCCCTCGTCGCCCGCGGCCGCATCTCGCAGCGAACAAAAAAACTGCGGGGGGGCCAACTTCGACCAGCGAAAACACTAGAATCAACGGGCCCTTGAGGAACAAGCTCCTGAAATGCCGCCGTCGTCGTCGTCGTCGTCGTCGTCGTCGTCGTCGTCGTCGTCGTCGTCGTCGTCGTCGTCGTCGTCGTCGTCGTCGTCGTCGTCGTCGTCGTCGTCGTCATCCCCCACTCAGGGTCGGCGGCACCAGCCGCAGGGCCTTCACAAAACAAAATTAACGAGTCCCTGAGGGAGGGGCACAACTGCTTCAATTCACCCCAAAACAAGCCCAACAAACAGAGCTTGGGGAGAATCCTCCTCATCCTCCTCCTCCTCGGTCTTGTCCTTCTTCCCCTGCGACACTGCGATACTGAACGTCCGACAGGCATTTACTCAAAAGTCGCAACGGAAAGGGAGCGGAGAGGACAAGAGAGAGGGGAGGGAAGGAAGAAGAAAGGGATGAGCAGGCCACTGCACTCCCTCAGAAATGCTGCGACGCAGCAAAGTTTCGCGCGAGGGGAGCGCGCGAGGGGAGTAAATAACTACTCAACCCCAGCACGGGGGGTATCCTATGAGGCAACTCTTGGGTGGCATTCGTAAGGAAGGTTAAGGGCTAATAGTCCCGATTAAGGGGCCATTGACTCGGATCGACCTGGATAGAATTCAGGATGAAGCCGGATTGAGCGGAACTGGCCAGGACTATGCCAGGTTTGTCCAGTTTGCGATCACAGATCTGCCAGCGCCGATGCTGCCTTGAACCTCCCAGGAGTTGCATCCTGACCTCCTCCTCCTCCTCCTCCTCCTCCTCCTCCTCCTCCTCCTCCTCCTCCCCCTCCTCCCCACCCGTCTTTTTCAAGGGCGCAGGGGGGCGCGCTGTGGATCCGTGCCGTCGCTGGGCCTCTCGAGCTCTCCGGGCGCGGCAGCGGCAGCCTTGAGGGCTGCCCTAGGGACGCCACGCCAGCGGAGGATAAACGAGAGACGGGGGAGGTGGGCGTGGGGTGCGCTCTTCCGCATCTCGCTGTGCGCTGGAGCCTGCTCGGCGAGCTGGCGCCGTCGCGCAGGGTGGGCTGGGCCCCTGGCTCCTGACAGCCTCTTTCTCGGGAGGGATGACGCTCGGCAACGGGAAACCTGTTTTGCCTCTCTGGGCCTCCGAATGACAGTGCAATGGCGACCTCGAGGAGTCCTGGGCCAAATCTGTGCGTTCAGAGCTCCGCAGCAGCAGCCTGAAGAGGGGAGGAGGAGCGGGAGCAGGAGCAGCAGGCGGGGGAAATCTGAGTGAGGGACGAAGACCCCATTTTGAGCCCCCGCCCCTGCCATCCGTGCAACCGCTGGAAGTGCTCAAGCTTCCGTCGGCGTCCTCGCCCTCGTCGTCCTCGCCATCGTCGTCCTCGCCCTCGTCGTCGTCGTCGTCCTCGTCGTCGTCGTCGTCGTCGTCGGCGGCGGCGGCGGCGGCGGCGACGGCGTCGGCGTCGGCGTCGGCGTCGTCGTGGTCCTATAGCCCCGCCCGAGGGGGATCGATCCTCGTCCCGAAGATGGCAAGGCGAAGACCCACCCCGGCCCCCAGTCCAGACCCCATCCCCGAACCCGCGATCCAGGGGGTCGGGACTGGGGGTGGGTTTACGCCTGCAGAGTACTCCTCTCGGGTAGGAGCAAGGAAAGGCGGTACCACCTACACCACCAGGGCGATGAGATGCGGGGAGGCAAAGCATCCCCAGCCTCCAGCTCGGTAAGGCATCGCGGACCTCCTCGCTGGAGGTGGCCCCCCTGATGGTGTTGGTGCTCCTTCTCCTCACTCTGACTCGGGGCCGAGAAGCAGACTCGGCGGCGAGCGAGGGGGGGAAGTGCTGCTTGCTGGCAAAGCGGGTCTTTCATGAATGGGGTCGCGAAAACAAAATGCAAATGGTTCATCCTGCGCCGCATGGCGCGTGGCAGCCACGTGCGGATGCTGCTCGACGTGCGCATCCCGCACGAACGATTGCACGAACTGTTGCGTACATGTTCGGGACCCCCTCTGCAAAGGACCTACTAGCCTTAAGTTGGGCCTGTCCCCTTACAGGCCGAACTTGGACGAAAAGTACCCTAAGAATGCTCAAGAATGCTCAAAAATAGTCCCCTGACTATGGTTTTGAAGGGGCCCTGGGACACACAAATAAATACGCACAAATGAGAAGGTTCCCCATAGTTTCCCATATTTTCTGGGTTTTTGTCTCCCCGCTCAATTCCCACATGTTCCCATATGTTCTTGGGGATCGACGATTAATTGTGTCTGTGATTGTTCCCTCCTGAGTTTTGACTATGTTGGAATATTCCCCCTGTAGAAGGACAGGCCCGACTTAACACTGCAGCCCGAATCCTCAGGAGGGCGGCGGGGCTCCCCGGAGGGCCTCCGGCACCACTCTGCGAGGCGCTGCGCCGTGTCTTCGGGGGCGGCTCTCTCCGAAGACTGCTCCGCAGGCCGGGGGGACGTCCTGGCCTAGCTGCCCGAGCTGCTCCTCCTCCTCCTCCTCCTCCTCCTCCTCCTCCTCCTCCTCCTCCTCCTCCTCCTCTCCTCCTCCCCTCCTCCTCCTCCTCCTCCTTCCTCCTCCTCCTCCTCCTCCCTCCTCCTCCGCCTCCTCCTCCTCCTCCTCCTCCTCCTCCTCCTCCTCCTCCTCCTCCTCCTCCTGTCCTCCTCCCCTCCTCCTCCTCCTCCTCCTCCTCCTCCTCCTCCTCCTCCTCCTCCCTCCTCCTCTCCTCCTCCTCCTCCTGCTCCTCTCTGTCCTCCTCCTCCTCCCTCCCTCCCTCCCTCCGGGGTGCTTCCTACGCAACACGCAGCACGTAGCGTACTGATACGGAGCTCAAAACGTAGACTGAAAACGTAGGTACGACGCGATACGCTCGCCAAAACGTGGGCCGATACGCTGAGCCAGCAAGCAGCGTGTTAACACGGACGTGCTGAGCACGGCACATGTTGCGTTTCGAAGCGGGCGTATCAGGGCAGCTGAGCTTCCGAGCCTTCTGAGAAGGCTTAGGTCGGGCGTGCCCCGCTACAGGCGGATTTTGGAAGAAACACAACCAATAGCCACAACATACTTGAAACAACTATTCAAAAATAATCCCAAAGTCGTCCCCTGACTAGTTCTTGCGATTGAGTCCTCCTCCTGAAGAGGGACACGCCCGACTTCTCGGGAGCGGCCAAGAGGGGGATGTCCAAGAGTGGGGGGGTGCAAAGCATGACCAGCGGCATGTGCGCGGCCCAGCGGGGGGGCCAGGGACGCAATGAAGCAAGAAGAGGCGCCATGAAATCTGGGGAAATATCATGGCCCCCGCCATGATATCCACCCCCCCCCTAGTCATCACCCCCCTCTTTGCCGCCCCCGAACTTCAGAGAGGGCTCGCCCCTTCTCACCTCCCCCCCAGGGCTCGCCGCCGACGGACGGGCGCGGGAGCGCGCCAGGCAAAAGAGAAGCACCAGCACGCGGCGCCGTGCGCGCAGCCGTCTGCCGGCAGACAATATTGGCCGCGGTGGTGCTCGCCGCGACGCGGGGCGGCGGGTGGGGGAGGCAGACGAGGATTAGGTCGGGCATGGCCTCCTACAGAGGGATGTTTGACGAAAAAGGAAAAATTGTCCAACAAAAATGCCCCCCAAATGGTCAAACATTATCAGGGAGAATCGTACCCAGACTAGAGTTGGGCTCTTTTGGGGTCCTTCTCCTGTAGAGGGAGAGGCCCGGCTTAGGACGAGGAGGGATAGGCGGACGGGGGGAGGGAGGCGGAGGATGGTGAGCCGGGAATCTCTGAGAGCCAGCAGCCGGTCTGGACCATGCCTCGGGCTTCGAGGCCGTGCCCGAGCGCTCCGAGAGCGCCCTGGAAAGGCTGGCCCTCGTCAGGGAGCCCACCAAGGACGCATGTGCCCAGCCATGCGCATGCACACGGGGCCCCCTCGAGCCGCGGGGCCGCCCGCGCGATGCGAGCACTCGCGCAGGGCAGACGCTCGAAGCCAGGCGCGGAGTCCTGTGCGGGCACGTCCTCCCTGGGCGCTCCTGCCTCGTCACCGCAGCCCTGCCTGCCCAGAGGGTGCCCGCGGCAGCCCTCTCCCATGGGAGGCCCCCGCGGCCTCCCGAGCGGCCGCTCCCGGGCCCCACGGGGGCCCCATGACGGGGGCGCCGGCCCCCGGCCTGGCGCGGAGAGCCTGCGGGGCACCTCCTGGGCCGGGGGCGCCCGGGGCCCCCGGGGAGGGGCGCAGAGCAGGGGGAGGCCGAGCAGGTCGAGTGTGCCTCGGCTCCCGCTGGACTCAACGCGCTCCAGCTCTGCTGTGCCCCCCAACCGGACGCAGCGAAGGGGCCCAGGGGCACGCAAAGAGGTAGGCACAAGAGACAGGACGCCCCATATGTTCCCAGATCTTCAGGGTGTTCGTCGTCCCCCCCACTTTCATGATTTTAATATGTTGTCCTGGGAGTCGACGATCAATTGTGTCTGCGTGTTTCTTTCCCTCCTGACTCAGCGTCGCACGCATGTAGCGGCCCAGGACACGTGCGCCCGCCGCGCAAGGCGGTGGCATCGGGACCCCCGACGCCCCCCCCCCCCCCCCCCCCCCCGGGGGAAGCCGAAAGGCACCGATACCGCTACTCCCCAGGCCTCTCCTCCTCCTCCTCCTCCTCCTCCTCCTCCTCCTCCTCCTCCTCCTCCTCCTCCTCCTCTTCCGGGGTGCGCTCTGACAAGCATCCCGATGTCGAAGCGGATCCAGCGGTGGCGACGGGGGCCTTCCAAGAGGCCCAAGAGGGCCACCCTTCCCTCCTCTGACCCTACAATCGGCCCCGATTGGTAGGTCGACCCTGCCGAATCAGGGGTACCCCTGTGTCCTGTGTCTCGCGACCCATGCCTCCTAGATTCCAGTGGCAATGGGACCCGCGGAAGGGTCCTGCGTCCTCTCGCGTGCCCCGTCCTATCAAGTCCGACCGTATGGGCACCTTTTCCTCCTCTGCCCACCCACACACAGCGTCGCACGCATGTAGCGGCCCAGGACACGTGCGCCCGCCGCGCAAGGCGGTGGCATCGGGACCCCCGACGCCCCCCCCCCCCCCCCCCCCCGGGGAAGCCGCCTATCAAGTCCGACCGTATGGGCACCTTTTCCTCCTCTGACCACCCACACACACACACACCGTGCACGGCGAGCCGCAGCCCGAGCCAAGGCCACCCGCCTCTCGGGGCCCCGGCAGCGAGCAGCCCGCGGCGCCACCGCAGCGCCGCGGGCGGAGCGCAAAAACCCACAGCGCGGCAAGGGGGGAGACCAAAAGGCACCCGTACCGCTTTAGCGAAGGCCAGTCCACAAGAAACCTCCCACAGGAAACCTCCTCCTCCTCCTCCTGCTCCTCCTCCTCCTCCTCCTACTCTTCCTCCTCTTCCTCCTCCTCCTCCTCCTCCTCCTCCTCCTCCTCCTCCTCCTCGTCCTCATCCCCCGCTTTTCTCGGGGATGGACAGAACCCCCTTTAGTAAAACGTGGTTTCGTGAAAACGACCATGGGCCCCACCCTGGCGGGCGCAAGCCTGGAAAATGACGGCCGCGGCGCCCGCTCGAGGACCGCAAACGGACAATTAACTAATCGACGTGTCAGGGTAGGGGTTCTGCCTACCTCCGAACAACCCTGAGACCCCAGGACGCCAGGACGCCCACTGATTTCTTTGGATGGGAACGTCGCACTGTCCAAAGCAAACCATCGAAAC
>CAUYUJ010002226.1:547453-549953 GCA_963575745.1 Prorocentrum cordatum | reverse complement strand
GGTCCGTCTTGTAGAACCGATAGTTCGACCTCATGCACTCCCGCGCGCGCTTTGCATCAGCGCGGCGCTGGAACTCCACCAGCACGCACGGCTCCCGCTTGTGGCGGTGGTCGTACAGGAAGGCGATGCGTTTGACGACCCCAAAGGGCACGACCACCTGCCTGACCACCTCGGCATCGACGTGGTGCGGTACCCGCTCGATGCGGATGATGGACTCGCCCTCGTCGTGCTGGTCACTAGGCTGCTGCTGGGCGCCCTGGCGCTGCTCCTCCTTGCGCCTACGGCGGCTCCTCGAGCGCGGCTGGCGCTGGGGCGGACCGTCCCCCGCGCCTGGCGCCGCCGTCTCCTCCACCTCGGTCTTCACCTCGAAGGGCCGCGGCGGCGCCCCCCCGCTCTTGGGCTTCAGGACGGCCTCACGCTTCACGATGTCGGCCTTCGGGGGGGCGCCGCCCGTCTTATTGGGCTTCAAGACGGCCTCCTCCCCCCGTCCCCTGCGCCCGCGATCGCGAGGCTCATCGCGCTCGCGATCGCGGCGCCTCGCGCGCGAGGGCGAGCGCAAGGGCGCAGGGCGCCTCTCACGCTTGCGGACCTCCTCAGCGAGGCGCTCTTGGCCCGGGGACCGCGGGGGCCGCGGGCGCTCCGCTGGAGCGCCTTTGCTCTGGCGCCGCGCTGCAGCCTGGATGGCCGCACGCGCCAGCGCCGCGGTGACCGCGTCCTCGCCCGGCTCGAGGACCGGGGCTGGGGTCGACCTCCCCTCGCCCCTGCTCGAGGCGTCGTCCGCGTCGGTGAGCTCCACGACCGCCTCCGCGTCCACCGTGCGCATCATGTCGAGCAGCCCCCTGTTGTGCTTGCAGAGCTCGCGGAGCTCCGGCATGGGCTGCCCCTGGAACTGGGCCAGGGCGAGCGCCAGCTTGGCCGCCTGGCGCTGGACCTTGATATTCGGCCCCGCGCCCACTCCCCACGCGCCCCGCTTGCCGTCGACGATCACCAGCTGGCCGTGGTCCTCGCTCGCCCCAGCGGCCAGGCACGCCGCCGCGATGCACGGGGCTGCTTCGTGGTCGTGGTTGACCACCTCGACGAGGTCCTCGCTGTCCAGCTCGCCCACCACCGTGTACAGGATGTTGTGGGCGGCACTCCGGAGCTCGTCCGACAGCGCGGCCCCCGAGACGACGACGCCGAGGGGGTTCACCGCCATGATGCTGTAGTCATGGCCGCGCGCCTTGCTCTGGTCCGGGGCCACCAGGCCCGCCAGGAATCCCATGATGCACGCTGCCGGAGCGCGGGGCGGAGGCGCGGCTGGCGCGCGAGGCTGGGGTGCACGCGCTGCTCGCGTGCCTCGCTCTGGAGTGGGAGATGGCTGCGGATGAGAGGACCAAGAGGAGGTGGGCGTGCCTGGGGCGATCGGGGGCGGTAGCGAAAGGGGGGTCGAGGGCGAGAGGTCCACCGGGATACCCCCGCAACGCGAAGCCCCCGCCCCGACCTGAACACCTGTGGGACCCGCCTGCTGCTTCCCAACACGCCCGTTAACTCCTCGCCCTGGCTCGTATCTCACCGACCCCTCCTCTCCTTCCCCCTCCATAGTTGACCCTGCTCGCGCCGAAGGGCGCGCCCAGGGGGGGCGCCCGGGCGCCCAGGCCGGGCGTTCCGAGGGCCTCAGGTCGCTCCCAAACGGGGGCGGGTCGCTCCCGGCCAACTGGTCGGGGCGGGCGCCGGCCGCGACGCCGTCATCACCGCGGGCGTCCGGGGCCAGTAAGGCGTGGCCCTCCGCCATGCCTCGGGCGAATGGAGCCTGACGCCGATGGTCCTCCCAGAGGTATCCGTGGAAGGCGTCCGTGGACCACCTCCCGAACCTCTTGACCGCTTCCAGGTCGCGACAGGCGTGGTACAACGCCGTCGCGCCCCCGATGCGCAGGGAGTTGGATCCCATCTGGCCTGCGTCCACGCCGCAGGCGGCAGCCGCGAGTTGGAGGAGCCCCTGCACCTCCTCCCGCATAATCGGGTGGCCATCGGGCCGGCGGAACAGGGGGAGCCCCGCCTCGGTTCCTCGTCCAAACCGGTCCGGCAGCTCCCCCTGGAAGTCGGCAAGTGCGTCCACGACACACAACTCCACCCCCGAACGGTAATGGTTGCGTACGCAACCTGCGTTAAACTGGTCCGTCTTGGACGACGTGATCGTCAGCACTACCTCGTCGCAGTCGCTGAGCCATGCGCTGGGTGTACCCCCGCGCAGCCCCTGCACGTCCTGCCCACGCACCACCCGTCCCATGCTCCAGGAGCGGTCCTCTTGGACCAAATACTCCGACGCGCGGAGCATGAAGAAGTAACCCGTCATAAGCGCCGCCCATAGGATGGTCGCCTCTCGGCGCGTGGCCGTTCCGTGGGCGAACAAGTACTCGCGGAGACAGCGCAACATCCGGGGCGTGGCCGGCAGCTTCCGTTTCGCCTTTCCGTCCCAGCGGCGGAGTCCCTCGATCGTGGTCCAGAGCCGACGCCGATCGGA